>JAODUG010045274.1:0-16423 GCA_027564795.1 Aphredoderus sayanus | reverse complement strand
CCCCCCCCCCCCCTTCTTGTGGCTTGATCCATCACACCCAGGTGATTTTTATTTCTGCCAACCCTTGGTCCAAGCCTGCCCCCCCCCACCCCCCTCCTCCCATATCGTTGTGAACTGTGTTTTGTTGGTAATACGGCCGCGCGTTCAAGTGCTCATTTCCTGAGTGTTGCACTTCATCTTTGTTTACGTGACCGTGTCCGATCCGAGAGGGGCTGTCGTCCAACACAAGGCTGAGATGATCAGGGGGTATTTGCAGGAGGTTTTGTGTTGTAAGCCACTTTCCCAAGCAGGCCAGTCCCCTCTGCCCTCTTGAAACATTTATTGTCGTCTCTTTGGTGAGTCCCAACAAGACAAACAACAAATGATCACACACAGGCAGCTTTCTGAGCCTGAGGTTTTCTGAGACGGATGGATTTAATGCAGACCTCCTCTGTCTCTCCCTTGTGTTCTATTAAGGCTCCTTCAGTTTTTATCTCTCTCTCTCCATCTCTCCCATCATAAGACGTACAGGGATCCATCCTGCTGGGAAAATGTAATCATCTGCTCGGCAAAACCTTTTTGCCATCAATGAATCACATTCATCCAGACCATCCGATTCAATTTGGACTCCTTCACAGTCTTTTTTCCCCCTCCAAGGGCATATCAATCCCATGCACTAGTGCATAAACCTATAAGTGACAAGTTTCACCTTTCCTATAAACTTCCTAATCTAGCTCCTATGCTGATGTACCGGCTCCATTGCCGTTCCCCTGATTTGGACAATGCAGTGATAATGTGTATTGTAAAGTGGTTTTGCAGGCTGATATGATATTCAATTAAAGGTATAGTCATTGACAGTAACTGAATGCACTTTTTCATTTCAGCAAATATCTCCTCATGGGCCAGGTGTGTGAGCTGTTTTTGTTTAGTTTTAAGTTAAAATATCAACAAGGTTTCTCCAGAATGACTAACTATACCTTTAAGTGGTAAGAAGTAGCACAATGCTAATGTAAACCCATTATTGATATAATTGGATTAGCATCTACAATTCACCTCTAATAATGGATATATTAATTAAATAGCAATTGATACGAGCACATCATTGTAAGTTTGAGTGTGGCAAATAATTAATCTTATTTTATCTCAGGGACTTTGGTCATATTAACCCCTCTTTGTCATTAAAATATTTAGTAAATTTCCTTTGAAAATAAATATTTAGTGTGTGTATACATACAGCATGTTCTTCTTTCCTGATTCCCAAGCCTTAGCTAATGACAACAAGCCTTGCCTCTTTGATGTGTCAGTTCATATATACCAGGAAGGCCTCTGGGTACTATAGTAATACAATGTTTGTGAACACAGCAGTGGCTTTGTTAACAGGCTTTTAACATTCCCTCGCTAACTCTGGGGCTGCCTTGTCCCTCTGGTGTTTGTACTGTATAATAAGGAATGGTAATTATTTTAAGCTCAGTACAATGCAGCAAATAATTAGTGGGCAACATCCAAAGGTCGTAACAATGATGTTGACTAGGGACCAATGTTTAAATGATCTTATAATACACAGTATTGAGTATAAATGGTAATTCTATGGATGGATATTGTAATTAGTCATACATTATTTATGACAGACTATGAAAAAATTGATTAATAATAGAAGTTTGTTGATTCATTAATTAAAAACGCTGAGTACCTATAGGTATATCAAATGTATCAAATAGATGTTTCTTTTTTGTTTTTCTAGTTGTCCGAAGCCCATCCGGGTCTCGCTAAAATCAATTTGTACTTGAGCATTCAGTAGAATCAAATTGAGTGTTAGTAGATGGAAGCAACAGGGCAAGGAAAGAAAGTAGGTCACTACACACTATCTATTGTAGTGAATCTACACTTAATAAATAATATTTCAAAATTATGCTTGTTATCAAAGTCAATCATAAATCTACATTTATGAATTCTTAAGAGGATATGGACCCAAGTTTCTGTTACACATAAACAATAACAACCACTGCTTATTATAAAGCAGTGGTTGTTATTTAGATTTATTAAAGCGATTAAACATGGCATGCCTAATGAGGGGTAAATGTTGCATAATAATGATTATACCCTATCGTGAACAAATTCACGTGAGAGCCTCTGATAAAACATACAAATGCACAATAAAGGATTCAATCCTTTATCAACCTTTATAAATAAATAACATTGTAACAGTGTGACGTGGTCTGGATCCAGCTGTCTACACTGAATGCATCTAACGATTGCTTAAAAACTTAGCCTTGCCTTAGCTTAACTTAGTTAGCTCCTTTCTAGCCTAGCCTTCTAACCTAGCCTATGCTTCCTTCTATGTTCCACCTATGTTAGCTTTAGCCACGTGGCTATTTCTAAGAGGGGCAGAGATAGAGAGTTAGAAGGGGAGGAGAGATTACACCGGCTATTAGCATGTTACTCATCACTTCCCTTTCTGACGTGATGCCGAGGGGATGGGTCAGTCTGCTGTCACTGGTTGGGCGTCCGGGCGGTGGCGTAATGAGCAGTAGGGCCGTTTATCCCAAGGCTTTGTGGAAATGACGTGGTCATCTGTTGGTTTTGGAGAGCAAAGCGTTCCTCTCGACAAGGAGGCGGAGTTGGGTAGAGAGGTGGTCCTCTCTCTAGGCGGAGTATCTTCTCCCACGCCTGTTGGTGATGTAGATCGGCTATAGGGGTGGGAGTTATGCAACCCCAAGTCTTCTGTGTCAGTGGTTGTTGGATCTTCCACCTGGTGGTGAAGCTGGGGTGTCACAGCTTTCTTGCAACAACTTTTCTCTGTTTGAGAATGACACACCAAAGCGTGCTGTGTTTAGTTTCTGTGGGTTCTTCTTTGATGAAAGCTTTGAAACGTAGTCTGTCCCAACTACGCTCACTCTCATCTGAGTGAGAGGCTACTGTCTTTAATTGTCTCGTGGGCATGCCGGTCAGCTGGCACTGAGTTCACTGTGTGGAATCAGCTCATCTGTGGAGGTTTCAAAGTCTTTGGTTTGACGGCAGCTGGTGTCTAGAGTCTAACGAATTGTAATTAAGACAATAAAACAGCGAAACTTAAAAGAGTGATAACTATCAAAGTTATTACTGATATAATAAAAATAAAATAAATCTTAATGTCAAAGTTACCAAGCTCAAATCGTCGCCGCTTTGGTCTGGACACGAGGCTCTTCACTTGGGATAGAAGGGGCCACGTGTTTCACGCAGTGACTTTTATAATCTCCTGGCTAAGGTCCAGCCCTGGGAGGAGCTGAAAATTGTTCTTGGGGTGTGATTTTCTTATCTGCATCTTTATCTACTTGAATAAAGCTATCTCTGGATTAAACCAACTTTACAATATTCAGATGTTAACGTTACAGTTATCAAAATAACCACCGTTAAAAATGCATCAATTTGACATCAAACCTACATATCAAAACTGTTTAAGTAATAGATAAACTAGATAAGTAATTATCTCTTTAATGGGAGTGTACTTATGCTGTATAGTATATATCTATTTAAAATTACTATTCCAAAGTGTTTGTGACTTTAGAATAACGTGATATTCACATTTAAACCTGTAAAAAGCTTTAGTTAGTTTAGTTGTCTGTGAGACAAAGAAAGTGAGCATGAAATGATTTCCTCTAATGCTGGCAGGATGTCATAAACTCACTGTCCTAACACAAAACAACCACATGGGTTCAAATTGTGTTGAGTGTACAATACTACAATGGTAGTACATGGTGGGACGTTATTTTCAATGTCCTCCTCTGGAAAGACCTGTCAAATCCCTCCCTCATATTTAGTGTCACCGCGGAGCTGTCTGTCAGAGCCATGTTCAAGCAATCCCCCAAATAAGGGAAAGGTCAACTGTTGATAAGTAAAGGAGCTGACTCGGGCTGTTTCATAGCCGTTATGCCACAGTAGTGTCCAGGCGGTGTCACTCAGTCCTGAATGAGGCTGATGGCAGATTCGGGGGGACAGTTTCTCTGACGGACTGCACAGGGGTGACCCACTTGTCATCGATGCCCACGCGTGGTTTTGCGTAGGCTGAGTTGTATTGTTTTCCCATCAGGTTTGATGACACAAGACGAGCAGTGACACGCCTGCTCCTCTTGATGAGCAGCTGAGCGAGAATCTTTTTGTACCGCAAACGACTTTGTGATCACATGGGCTTCAGCAGACAGGTGCAGTGGCTCCAACATTCTGCTAGGCTTCCAGTTAGCTAGCTTACACCTGCAGTGTACGTCGTACACATTTAAGGTAAAGTCAGCTGTTGTAAGCTAAATAAACACTTCTTGTCAAATTCAGCGAATGTCTACTCAAGGTCCTCTAGCTGCCCATTCTGTGAGTGTGCTGAAAAAATAATCTGGTGTTACTACCATAGAACTCTATTGGGAACACAAAGTGGTGCAAACTGCACCACACAATATCCTAGCTATGGGAATGCATGTCCAATGTGGGGGGCAGAGATTCTGATGGAGCATTCTATGGCATTGAAGGGAGAGGTGTTTTTGTTTTGATCGAGTTCAAATATCAACAAGCTTTACCGAAGCTACCGATTCTCTTACAGTAGTTGTGTGTCTTCATGGTGTTATTGTGAATCCCCATGGTTTTCCTGGAAAGATTACATGGTTGTGAGCAACAGGTTCACTGGGAAGAGAAGTTGTGAAAGTTATTGTGTTAGTGTGCATGTGTGTGTGCAAATCAGATGAACTTGCATGATCCAGGGATTAACTCGACACTGGAAGCCTTTGCTGCAAATTACAATTGTAAATGTTGCTTTGTTAATTTTGTGAAGGTTTTGCCATCTGGCAATTTTCTACTTATGAACACAGTAAAAACCTCAGAGACCTCCACACAATCCGGCATGACATGTTTAAAAGTTTAAAAACTGTGGCCGCTATTACTGATATATTTTTATTTTAATATTTTACACGCGCACAACACACACACACACACACACACACACACACACACACAACGTGCACAGCTGCAGGCTTTTCATCAAATGCAGATAATGAGTGAATGTCCCTGCATTTTAATTGCCAGCTATCAGCAGGCAGCTGAAGCATTGCAGCTGTCAGATAGCGTAAGGCCTGCGTGGGAGTTTGCTCTTTTGAAAGCATTGCACCTTCGAGCCCCCGAGTCACAACACTCCATCAGCAGCCGTTACCGTAACAATGGATTCGCGGCTGTCTGGACGAAGAGGCGTGGCCAGATAAGAGCCTCGGTGAGATCACTGAGCTGTTGACTCATTCCGGCAGCCTCTGCCCTAATTGGCTGCTGGTGTGAAAATGCTGTCAGTGTGGTCAGTGTGTTGAGATAAGCACAGCTTCGAGGGAAGATGAAAACTAGAGGCCCCGAACCTTGTTGTTAAGGGCAAAATACTTCCTGTAATGCAGCTCTATTTTAGCCCAATTGTGGCCGTTTAAATCCTAGCTTTCTGTGCAAACACAGTAAAGTGGTCCAGGGAGAATGTGGCTGTATATGTGTCCATATACTGTTTATCCCACTTCCCTGCCTCATTTTGCGCTGCTCTATATGCTTGACTTTGCGGACAGTTACAGAAATGGTCATGCATATAGATATAGCTGTTTCAGTGGCTGAACGTTTTACAATATACAGCATACATATACAGAATACATTATTGTCTGACTAATGTCTATCTACCATATCTCCATTGCCTGTTTTACTCAAGACGCAAGACTGTGCTGCACTAGATTGATAATGAGTTGAAGAGGACCTGCATCTTCATGTATTGGTTATTAGATCACAGATGAGGGTCTCATGACAGTCAGTAGCTCACACAGACTGACAAATGGATGTATAGATAGTTGTCTCACATTCCTCATTAAAGGTATAGTCAATAATTTTGAAGAAAGCTTGTTCATATTTGAACTTGATCAAAACAAAAACACCGCTCCCTTCAATGCCATATCTGCTCCGTCAGAAGCTCTGCCCCACACATTGAATAGGCAGCTAGCAGACAGTTGAGATATTCACTGTATTTGAAAAAAACTATATTGGTTTAGAATCGCTGACTATACCTTTAACTTACAATGTATTCGAGAGATATAGTGTCATGGCCACCAACTGTGCTTCCATCCACAAGAAACGCAGGCCTATGAAGCAGTTTTTTCCCATATTAAATGGCTATTGTCTCAAGTGGACTCTCATGGTGCGGTGAATCAATATTCTAGGCCGGTTTTCATTTGTCATGTCTAGATTATTTTTTATTTTTATTTTTTTTAATCTGTCGCTGTGAAACTCCAGGGATCTGAAAAACGCAGAGATGGACAATCTGTCTGTGGTTAGTGGATCAAACGGACATTCAATCTGTATTGTTGTCAGTGAAACATGAGCTCTAAAGATGCCGTGACTTTTTCCAAGGTCCTACACACTCCTGGTGCATCAAGTGACACATTAGCACCAGAGAGTAAACGATGTAGAATACTTAAGCTGATATAACATTTCCAAAGCCTATTTTTTTATAGGGTATTTATAAGTAGTTGATTTACATAGGCTAAAGTTGAGGTTAAAGTCAGTGATACTGTACACCTAAAACTTAAAAAAAGAAAAATCTACTAAACAAAATACCTGTGTACCATGTGGAATAGGCATTTTTCTTCACTTATGTTTATTGTTCTCAAGCAGAAAGTGTCTTATTTTAGCACTTTGACCATGGATTTCCTTATGTACAGTGACTTTATTCCTCTAAACACATTTTTAACCCGTTGGGTTAAATTAAAACATAATTCTTGTTCAGTATGAAAACTTCATTGACATCCTCCTCAGCCAGTCCTAAATACGTAATTTTTCCCCTTTGAGGCAGACCTTCAGAGAAGCATCCTCATGGAAGAAATTGAAAATGCTAAAAGTTAATGAGGGAGAAATAAAACATATAAGCTTGTTGTTCTCTGAAATATTTCCAGTAGGACCTTGTTGGAACATACTGATATCGATTAGCTGAGCTAACCACTCATGCGTGAAACTCAACAAATCCAGTTTGTTGAAGTGAGGGGCAATAAGCAAATGGAAACCAATTGAGCATGGAATTGCGTGATAAAAATGTTTGCACGTCCATGTTGGAAATCATAAAACACAACTCTGCTGTAACAAGGTGTAGACCAGAGTCAGAGGTAGGGACAATCTGGCATATTGTCCCGTTGTGTACTGTATATAGTGCCCCCCCAAAACACATAATTTGCCCCAATTTGCGAATGCAAACTGCCTGCTTTGTTTGAACAGTTTGTGCCGGCAAGGTTGGAGTAATTTTATGGTATTTTAGGGCTGTGGGTGGGTGTCACGTGTGTCGTTTTCAGGTGCGAGGGGACTGTCCCCTGATTATGCCACTCATTTTACATTTCTTTGGAAGTCAAAATGAGTGTGACTGTCAGGATAATTGACCTGGCTGCAAATGCTTGAAAACTCAAACACTATAGATGTACCAATGAAAGCCATTCTGCAGCCTTATAATTAAAGTCTCTTACCAAAGCTATGTTGAGTAATTAAAGTTAATGTGATGGATAGAGTGCAAATGGGAATGGTGATGAAAGAATAAACTGTATAGTCTGGGAGGACACAGTCATGGCTCTGCCCCCAACCACTCTCAGCAATTAGTGTAGCCATTTTTCATTGTGCGGTCTGGGGCTGATGAATTCATGCCAGATATGAGATAAATGTATACCAGAGAGCCTCAGGTGTGATTAATGCGGAGGGCACACCTGAAACAATACAGGCGTCATTCGTTCCACCTGTACATATACGCTGTATCTGAATATGAAATATCCAATGGACTTGTTTATCAAGTAATATAATTATAATCTACGATTCATACAGAACTAATGTGTTTGTCGATGTTTCACTGCATCGGCAGGCTAGGCCTATACTGCAATCTTAATCTGATAATTAGATTGTGTCTTAAAGGTACAGTACACCACTCAGTTGGGTTATGGTGCCCCCAGATTTGCCCCAGAGAGATGTGGGGGCTGCTGTTGCAGAGGAGGAGTAGAGAAGGGTGTGAGCAATGTTTAGGTTTAGCGCCTTCTATCTGCCACAAAGCGTTAGTGATTCGGGTCATTTTGACCCAGAGGACATCACAAGGGTTAACAAAGCTACAGTAGCAAGGCATTAACCTTTCCTCTGTGTGTGTCCCTGTGTTTTACGTGATCACGTGGGTCGAAGGAAAACTGTGATGTGAGCTACTGTGTGTTGGTGCTTTCGCTGCCTCGATGTCCTTGATTTGTAGACGTGGAGGTGAGAGAGGCATTGCTAGACTTAAAAGAACTGGCCTTTTTTCAATCAGATAGGGCCTCTCTTTGATGAGTGCATCTTGATCTTCAAAGGCTTGAAAGAGAGCGAGAGAGAGAGAGAGAGAGAGAGAGACAGAGAGAGAGAGAGGGAGAGAGAGAGAGAGAGAGAGAGAGAATAGATATCTCTGGCCATACTCGTCAGTCCCTCCTCTCCGCTGGTTCACCTAGAGAGCAGTGGGAGAGGACCTTTACGCTATAGGTCAAAGTAGTAGCAGTGGTCTAACTGCCCTGCAATGTTTTAGATGTCTCCCTGCTCCCACACACCTGATCCAAGTGAATGGGTCTTTATTAGGCTTCTACAGAGACCGAGAACGACCCATTCATTTGAGTCAGGTGTGTTGGAGCAGGGAGACATCTAAAACATGCAGGGCAGTGGATCCCCAGGACCAGGAGTGAGAACCCCTGATCTAAAACATGCAGTGCAGTAGATCCCCAGGACCCGGACAAATGAAGTAGAGCATGTATTTTCAGCAGCACGCCATTGAGTGGCACATCAAAATGTAGCCAGTAAGTGAAAACATGTTGCCGGCCAACCATCATAAATGACCCTGACCCTTTCATAGCAGCTTCTGAGCCTTGTAGACCTGACATTTCTTTTGATGATGATGTTGTGTGAACAACCTGAACATACTGTACTTGGAAAAAAGTATGAAATCCCAAGGTTTCTTCCATTTTTTACCCATGGGGTTTTACTGGAAGTTTTTCCTTGACCTTTTGGCATTAATAGCATTGCGCCCTGGTTAGATTTGGGCATAACTGAGGCAAAGCAGCTCAAAAGTGACAGAATAATTTAAAATTAAACCTCGCAATACTGTAGGTGTCTCTGGAACTGAGCGGCGATGCCTAATAGACAGACATCATATTATAACATAGGTGATAGATGGATCTCTGACTGGGCTACACTGCGTAGCAGCTGCTGTCATGAGTCATACCGTACCGAGTGTTAATTAGAAGCAGGTGGATGCTGGGGGAGATGGAGGTGGCGTTTCCAGCAGCTCTGTAGCTGAGAGGTAGCGGCAGGGGGTAACTGCAGGACTTTAAAATAGATCTCCGTACCTGGTGTGTTCGGTTATAATTGGTCTGCGTCAGAGACCCTCCGCTAGCGGCAACTTAAAAATGTGACCTGAGGGCTACTTTGGCTGTAGTCTGTTTTAGATACGACTGTGGTTTGATTTATTCGTAGTGCTGTGGAATAATTCACCTGTTATTAAAACAAAACACAAATGCAACAACAGGCGTTATTTCAAATTATTATTATAATTTTTTCTTTCTGGGAAAAGCCCACAATGTGCACCCATCCTTCCATCTAATAACGTGTCAAACTGGGCTCTACCAATCTGCTCTGTGTTTAATAGGTCTGGTGAAATCAATTTGTAAAGCTCTCCTACAAGATTGTGTTAGCATCTGATACACTGTAAGATGCCACCCTAAAGCGAGTTAATGGGATTCTTTATTGACTAATCTAAATTCAGGACCTCTGGCTCATCATCATTTTATATTGCCACAATAGAAACATTAGGGCAGATGAATCACAACAAGTCAAATAATTACAAAAGTCTTCTAGTCTGCGAGAACTGCTTTGTCACAGTGTTCACACGCACACACATGTACAACCCACGCCCCTCCAACACACATACACACACATACACACACAACTGTCTATTTGATCCTGGCTGCCCAGTTTTCAGATTGAATCCAGCCCCGTTTTTGTCTCTCCGGGCCCTTTAACACCCAGCTTTAATAAGCTGTCTCACATTCACATTGTATCCATGGTTGTCTAAAGCTGGATTACACCTTGAGCTGACATTGCATCTGCCAAGGCAGAGGCATGTGGCATATGCTGTTATTTCCTTATGGTTGTTTTCTTATGGAATATACAAGCAAACTACATACTACAGAACACTGCACATATACAACAACCATATAAACCACTGCTTTCAATAAACAAGTAGCTATGCTTAGAGTGAAGTTACAACGGTTTCATGTAACAGAGATGTTATGCAATGTTATGTAAAAATTGTTAAAGAATACACGCATGTTAAGTTTGTTCTATACACTTTATTAGGTTAGCATGTGATTATGTAAGCCTGTTGTACAGTATGGTTTAAATGGATTTGGCTGATTATCTATTTACATATTTGCCTTTCATCTTACAATCAAAGTGAACTGCACTATATGCACAACTTGCACATATATTATTCTATGTTAAAAAGTACAAACCTTAGCTTGGTTCTGTGCAACGTATAGTTTCATCATTTAACTCAATAGACCACTCATTATTTTCCCCTTACTGCTCATTTGGTTATCATCCTGCTTCTGTCTGTCAATAACAGTGTCACAGTAATGGATGGGTTAATCAATAGCAATTAGATTCATATGAGGGATAAATAACCTCCAGGGTGGGAGAGTGGCGTGTTGTCCATCACCATTGTCATATATGACTGTTGGAAAGAGACAAAAGAGTGGGGGTAGATGGCTGTTGTTTATCTCACTCAGTTTGCTTTTAGTGCAATCTGTGTCCGTACCTGTCGTATCCTTTACCCACTTAGTATGGAGACAAGTCCTCTGTTTCCATGCAGGAACAAAATGTTCCATCATGACATATGGCTCCAACAGCACCTATGCTCCACGGATACATAAAGAAATAAATGGAATGGAGGTTGTTTACAACTGCAAAGTACTCTCTGCCTTAGGAGGTTCTCAGAAAAACACTAAATAAAAATGTTTTTGCCTTGTGCGCTGCCATTTTTCTCCCAGTTTACAGTACACTGTGATTGATAATTCCACTGTTATCTTTAGTGGTTTCATTTCACAGGGACAGTTCTCCATAGGCACACGCTGTACGTATACTAAGGATGTTCACCACTGAGGCAATGCGATACACATCTCGATGCATTGCCAATGATCCGATACTTTAAATACAGACACAGTAAAGATACTGTATATACAGGTATATACGAAGCAACTACTAATATGCGATTCATCTATAATTTAGAAAACAGGTTTCTGCATATGAATATACAAAATATGTAGGCAGCAAGCCCTTTGAGACTGCAATGTGATTAAGGGCTATACAAATAAAATTGACTTGACTTAACATAAGATATTAGTACCGGATGTGCCCTGTTTTCCATTTATAGAACGTTCACCAATCACATCCATGTGGAGCAGAGCAAATGAGGTGGAACACATTAATCGTTAAATGTGGAGATCTGTTCATATAGATGAGCCGAACTCAACTCCAACTCCATTCACCTGTCTCAAGTTAAAAATCGGACTGTAAACAATCACCAGCAAATGGAAGAGGAAGCCGTGGCCAGGATATCCAGAACCTATTGGTTGCATGATGATGCCACGCAGTATGATGCTACAGTATGCAGTTCAAAACTTAACGCATGAGATTTGGCTGAGAGACTTGATGAGAATTGGCCACTGACAACAGTGGAGAAGAAAGTGGGCACTAGAGAAATATTTTAGAGAGGAGGAATCATTATTAATATACAATTATTGGTCACATTTCTAAATGATAAAAGCACATGGCCTTGTTATATAAATTAATCAGATTTTACTGACGCAAAAAATGATAGAAATGATACATTGCTAGTTCATCCCGAGTTGTAGCCCGGGAAGAATGTTGTAGTCAGGCAGTCATATAGTGTATTGATGTGAATTGGTGAAGCTTACCATCCCTAATGTATACATGTAGACTTCTTACACACACAATGTTTGAGTTAGGTCTGGTATCCATGGCCTTATTTCCCATTGAATTTAATTACTTTCTAATAAAATAGCTGTCAGCCACACTATGCTATTAAATTGGAATTTCTGCCACATATCTTCAGGCAAAGCATGGAATTCATCCCAGAGTAGCAGCGTATGCCAATTATCCCAAGCTAATTGTTGAACCTTATTAAGAGAATGGGGCTAATGAGGTCACTGACGTTAGCCTGATATTTGAATAACGTGCTGGTGAGTTATAACAGTGCAGCTTGACTGGACCGTGTTAGAGATATAGTTACATAGCTATGGTGAATCACATGACCATGATGAATAAGGTGCCACATTATTTGTTTAAGACCCTGCTAGTTTATTTTAACAGAAATGTAATGTATTGCATTATAATACATTCAAAGACAAGGTAGCCTGTTGTATGAAGCCTGAGCAAGAATGTTTTGGTTTATTTATTAAATCGCTGTGAAAAATGCAATGCTGCAAATATTTTGTTTGGTTGATAATGTTTTGTGTTGAACAAGACTTGAATTTGTTTCTGTATCTCTGTTTTCTCTCACCATGCCAATCTAAGTAAAACAGAATCAAGCGATCCTGTTGATAAAAACTTCAGATGAAATCTTTCTGCCTTGAGAAAGATTACTTTTTCAAGCAGTTTTGATGGGTGGACAAATGTACATAGAGAATTAATACACTTGCAATTGGCAGCAACTGAAGCTTATAATTTACACATACAGTAACATTAAAAACAACACTCTCCAGTCAAAACTGGTTAATGTGGGAAAGGGAGGTTTGGGGTCCCCTGCTGGAGCTGCTACCCCCACGACCTGACTCCGGATAAGCGGTTGAGGATGGATGGATGGACGAAAAACAATTTTTATAAAATACTCTGTGGAATATATGTCAGGGTCTCTAGAGCCTTTACTTGGTTAGGGTATATGTTAAGTACGAGTTGCTTACAGTATGTGATATAATGCTAATGGCCGTAGAGGCTGAGAATAGGGTTTGATCATTTAGTTTCAACTTGGAACACCAGGTACATACAGTAACTACAGGGCACTCGTAGCTGGTTACAGTACATGGTAAACAACCTGCTTACTATAGAGCAAAAGGTATGATGTTGCCAAGCTATGTCTTTATACAGTATGCTAAGTAGTCTGCTAAGAAGGGATTATTTTTTCTGGGACCTTCTGGCCTATTTTTGATGTTAACCTAAGTACAGAGCCCTAATGTAAATGGATGAAAAGCTTACGTAATACCCTCCTTTCCCACAGCTGATTATAAGACCCCTACTAATTTCATTGTAATTAACAGATGAAAGCAGAGTGGAGGATACGCGTGCTCATACTTTTTTAAATTGTGTGTGTGTGTGTGTGTGTGTGTGTGTGTGTGTGTGCGTGTGTGTGTGCGTGTGTGTCAATTCATATCCCAATTCATACCTGTTTTATGATAGACAAGAAGATCACCAAAGAACTTCAATTAGTGGGAGAGATGAGGAGGAGAGGTCAATGGTGGACGTACCATTGTGAATTGTGAAGGGGTGTGTTTTAAGTCTGTCGCGGAAATGGATTATGACTGCTGTGACTTCTGCAGAAAGCTCATTCCACCATTGTGCCATGAGGACAGAAAACAGTCGACGTGTGCTGTAGACTGCAAGAATGCAGTGTAATCACTGCCACCGCAAAACTCCAGTACATTTGCTGAGCTGGTCTTTTAAAAACATATTTCAATGGGTAACACGTATGGCTCCATATTGATTTCAGGTATTCTAACAGTTTTAAGAGAGTTCTATGTTCCTGTAGAATATATTGTAGTGTTTAGATGTGCTATGCTTGTTTTGTAATAGAAACTTGCTTTAAAAAAAATAAAAATAAGGATAAGACAGAATTGCTTTGTTATACTATCAGCAAAAAAATAATAAAACAAAATGGAAAAAATAGGGAGCACAAAATAATGTACTACTTCAAAGGTTGACATAAAATGCTTGCTAGAGTAATGATAGCTGCTGTTGTGTGTGACAAAATGTTCTTGTTCGGAGAGAAAATTCAGATACACTCCAGCTACATATCAGGAACAGTTCTAGCCAAGACTCCTACATCAATGTCTAGAGATGGCAGATTTTTCAAGATTAAAATAATTTCACTTCGTTCAATGAGCCTGTATTTTACATTCAATGTGCTGAACAATGCGCTTAACCCTCGTAATGTACTCAGAAATCTAGTTTTTGGCCACACGGCGGCGCCATCTGATTGTGTATGATTTGTGTGTTTTTCAATTGCCATTGCTGTGTGTATTTATTTATTTATTAATTATTTCTTTATGTATTTGTGTTGTTTTTTGTAGCTTTTAACCCTCATTCTGTCCCAGAGGACATTACGAGGGTTAAAGTAATGTTGGTAGAATCAAAAATATACTTACAGAGAAGTTAGTTAATCAAAAATATATTAGCAGCCAATTTTATTTATTTATTACTGTAATTTTGGACATCACAACTTAAACTTTTTTTTTTTAATTAGTGTGGCCATAAAGCAAGACCAAAAACCAATTTGTGTTGGGGTTTGGTTCATTAAAGGATTAGGTGTTAATGTGCTCACTGTACGTGAAGGTGCTACTGGCCTTGCACATTCAGAGGGGGTATGACTCTTTGATAGACATGGTTTATGCTTAAACTGATACAATGAAGGTAGGGTTTCTTAAATTTAAATTAACATTTTACCTAACATTTGAATTATGAGTGTACAGTATGTGCACTTCAACAACTGTAGTACATAAGGAAACCTTACCTACAGTACCTACCTATGTACTGTTTGATGGCGGTGAGGTATGAACATAGGTATGACCAACTAGCCATTTTCACATTGACCTGGAAGTGCTACAAAAGTTTCTTCCTGTCCTGCCTAAAAATGAATTGTCCACACAGCGTTTTGTGTTAATATGGCTGGTGTGGGCGTGTGCACACACTGCCTGTTCAGTATCCTTTCTAATAAATTCAAATGATGTATTATAAAATGTGGAAAAACTGTGCGGGTTAAGATTTACAGGCTAGACATGAAGAATGTTTACCCCTCATACATAACACTTCCGAAAGAAAGTGTTATGTGTGAAATAGACATATTTGCCAGGCTGTCAGTGGAAGCCAGAGCTCAGCCAGCAAAGAATTAACCCTCCTGTTGTCCTTACTTACATTGAATTATACCACCAGAGTGCACCATCTGATTGTGTTAGATTTTGTGTGTTTTTTTATTGTCATTGCTGTGTGTATTTATTTATTTATTTTGTTTCTTCGTACCTTTTAAGCCTCCTTTTGTCCTCGGGTTTCAAACTCACACCTTGTTGTGCCAGCAGTGCACATCATATGTCTGTGTAAGCTGCAGAATTACGTTAAGCGCCCTCTATCTGCCACAAAGAGTTAGTGATTTGGGTAATTTTGACCCGAAGAACATCATGAGGGTTAAGTGTTGTGAAATAAACTTCCAGCCTGGGAGAATAATCCAATGGTGAGATGTGCCGTACAGTGTGAGGTGTTCCTGTTGACTTCACTGCATGGCTTTTACTCTGGAGACCTGAATGCTTTTGCTTTACTGTGTACGATTGAGAAGGTGGCTGAGCCAAGAGCCCATGGGCTGCATGTGTGTGTTTGTAGTGAGTGTGTACGGCTTTTTCAAAGACTCTGTGCCTTAACGCCTTAAAAAAATGCTTGATAGTGCCTGGATTTGTACTCGCTCAAATGTAATGATGTTATTCTGCTTTTGGGCAGTGTAATTTGTCCATCAATGTGATCTTTGGCCTGTATTTCCACTGCAGCGGGCTAAATGTCAAGTGGACTTTATACTCAATGGTGAACAATGTGGTCGAGAGCAAGGTCATTTCTCTGTGTGTGTCTCCGTGTGTTTGTGTGTGTGTGTGTGTGCGTGTGTGCGTGTGTGTGTCCATCAGAACAGCATTGCCGATAGAATCTCAGTGGAGGTCAGAGGTCGTCGACTGTCAGGTGGCCAGGCGATTAACCTTTTGAAGTTGAGCAGATAATAAAAAGTGCTTAAAAAAAAGAAATCAGCGGTGGTCAACCGACTGTGGAGGTCACAGACATGTCTTTTCTCATTCTCTAATTCTATCATCTCTTCTCGCCATTGACAGAACACATTATTATCAAATCCTCTTTTAACACATCAAAGCTAGAGTTTCTGTAATAAAAGCAGTCTGGATTCTAATTGCCCAAAGTGATTTTATACCGAAATCTGTCGCTCTCTCTCTTCCTCTCTCTTTAGTAATGTAGGCCTTAGACCTTGAAAGTTCTCTACTCATCTTAAGACATTCTTCATTAATTCTAATTTGAACCCTCGTAATGTCCTCTAGGTCAAAATGACCCAAATCACTAGCTCTTTGTGGCAGATAGAAGGCGCTAAACCTAA
>JAODUG010045253.1:0-11555 GCA_027564795.1 Aphredoderus sayanus | reverse complement strand
CCTGCCCTAGCCAAATCTGCTAGCGGTACTTTGCAGCTACTAGTGGCATTAACCTGCCCTAGCCAAATCTGCTAGCGATTGTTTGCCTGCCCCAGCCACTGCTACTAGCGGCATTTACCTGCCCTAGCCAAATCTGCCAGCAGTGCTTTGCCTGCCCTAGGCACATCAGCTACTAGAGATATTTATCCACGGGAATAACTAGACAAATCATATCTCTACAGTGTACCTGCCCTAGTCGCCCGTAGGCTTTTCAGAGATCTAAACCTGATCAAAACACATTTGTAAAAGGGGCGCGAACAAACAGGAAATTTCCAAACCTTATGGAGTATAATAAAACAGCTTTTATGATCTAAGTAAAAAAACATAAATATAAATAAATATTTATATAATTAAAAAGAAAAGAAAATTACAATATCATAAAATACATAATATATTTGGGGCATGTCTAAGATCCTCTGGTAATTTATTCCAAATGTGCACAGCGCAAGTGCTAAACGTAGCTTCTCCATATTTCGTTTGGACTCTAGGCTGTACTAATTGACCTGTGTTCATGGATCTAAGAGCCTTGCTCGGTTGGTATTCTTCAAACATATCAGAAATGTATTCTGGTCCTTAACCATTCACCATTCTGAGATTTAAAAAATAAAAGCACAACTTTGAAGTCTATTCCGTAACTAACTGGAAGCCAATGCAACGATTTAAAAACCGAAGAAATGATATACTGTGTATATATATTTATATGGTGTAAGTATGCACTACAATTCTACTCTATACACAGAATAACAATCAACATTTACACTTTGCCTGTCTACAACACAGCCTTCCCACTCTCACCGATTTGCTAGGGCAGGTGCACACGATCTTTCTCGTCCAATATGAAGGCCAGATTTGTTTTTGTGTAAAGAAAAAGGAGTGATAATAGTTCACTGATTGATTCAGATTGACAGTCCCAAATTCAATTCACTATACTGAATAAAATTTGTTTTTTATACATTATATTATATATATTACACACAATGTTTCTTTACAAAATATCAATGTATGTTTAGGTGTGTGTGTGTGAATGGTGGGTGGGGGAGGCATCTCAGACAGTGCGGAAAGGCTTACTATACCACAGGAACAATTTGACCTAATTATCCCTGTTACTGAGATGGACAGCTTACTCAGAACTGACTGACCTCCCCCATAACCACAGGTCACCCCTGGCCAAGGGGGACCCATTAATGCACCTCTGTAGTCTAGATCCACAATTCACTGTCTGCTTCACAGACTTGAAAAAGGCAATAACTCATAACTTGTATTATTGTTTAACAGCTAGACAATAAAAATAACAATGGTCTAGTTTAAGACAGTAAAATACTGTACAGTGGCCTAATTTAAGACACATGAGTTGAAGTGATGGGTTATTAGCTGGGACTGCAGGGTGGTTTGGGACAATAAAGAAAAGCAGGGTAAAAATAGAAAACAGAATAAAAAACCCATGACATGCTATAAGAACAAAACAGATTCATACACAGTATAACTGAGCACCACAGCGTTAATTCTGGTTGAAAAGAGAAGGAAATTAAAAATCAATCATGCCTTGGTTTAGCTAGCTAGCCATTATCCAGACTGATGTGATTCAGTTAGGCAGCGGAGGGGATGATGATGTGTTTCGATAATTAGTCGTCTGAAACGTGGCATATTACACTTAGGAATCTAGTGGTTATGAGACATTGGTTCATTGAATCCAAGAACATGCTAGGAGAACAGATTTGGTTATGGAAACAGCTACCAGCGACAAATTCTATTAATTCATTCAAATGCCTTTATGTAAAGGCAATAAAATATAATCTAGTATACTGCCCTACAAAGCCTCAGTGCAGTAACTATGCAAACAGTCAAACTGAGAAAAATGACTTCAAAGGTTTTTTTAACTGGACACTTTTGTAGTTACTACAATTTTTATATGCATTTTTCTCAAAAAAGAAAAGAAAAAGACAAGATTAAGCCGATATCAAGAAGTAATTACACAATTTTGAACATATACGTAGTTACTGCGGTTAGCCTTTGTAGGGCAGTATACTTGCACACAAAACCCTCACATTTTGACTAGGGTATTTCCATGTGTTGTAAAAATGTATAGTATCAGAGCACAATAAGTGTTGAGAGCATGCTGCGAACCCACGATTGCGTCGCACTGCCCCCCAGTGGCCAGAATGAGAGACATTTCTACACGTTTCATAAACACGTTCTGACTTTTATCGCCTTTTAAACAAACTGACGTATCGTGTAATAAATGCCAAGACTCCTATATGACACATACGGTGCAATGCAAACATGGACACCATCACAATGCACATTAAATGCTCACAATACAATTATCACCGGGGCTCACCTTAGGCTAATCATGCTGTGGTACATCTACGCACACACACACACAGACACACACACACACACGCACACGCACAGCACAAATCACTAGTGTGCATATGTGTGTACATACCTACAGGTGTGTGTGTGTGCGTGCGTGCGTATATGCGTGACGCACAAAGCCCGTGGCAGACAATGCCTTACCGTTGCCATGACGGGAAGCTTTTGACATAGCAGGTCTTCTCCCAGCCACTTCCTCCCTTTCTTTTTAAAAGGCACTCATTCTTTTTTTTCCCCTCTTTCCTCAATGCATATTCCCCCTTTTTGTTTTTCATTTCAAACTCTATTGTCTCAACCCTTATTTTAATAATACTTACATGAAGACATCCTTCCTTCTCTTCCTGGTTTATTATCCCTATACAGTATGTTTGGCATTCTCCTCTAACTATTTTCAAATGTATCTAAATCTTTAAAAGACAACCAGAAATGACGACATTTTAACCTAAAGTATAGTATTGTTTTCCTTATACTTATTTTATTCTCATGTATTACCTTCAGTACCTCAGATTCCCCCTATTGTTATAGTACTGTTATATTGTATGTTCATTGTGCGCATGCATGCATATCTTTATGTGTGGAGTTTTGTCAGTCAACATTTCTGAAGCACTAAACAAAATATTCCTCCCTCTGCCACAGTTCCAACAAAACGGACTCAAACCTCTAGCGGAGGTGGGTTTTACAGGGATAGGGTCCCTCATTGCCATGTGAGTTTTGCCACTAAACCTCAATGAACCCTTTTCACAGAGGGGTCACAGTAGGGTAAACACAGGTCTCCCTTACAGTACATTAACCATGGTTCCATTCCATATTGTTATTCCAGTGAACCACCAGTATAAACTAAGCTGAAGCATGCAGTAACATAGCAACACCTGTGTTTTCTCTACTATGACAGGTCTACTGCTTGGAAGTATTCACCTCAGAAGAAGCAACCTTGGTTCCTCAGCCACTGACCTCCCTACTCCATAACACTTCCACTAACAAAAGCTTTCTCTGATTTATCTTGTATCCATTATTATTGAAATAAATTAATAAACCTTCCTTTCCTTCTCTTTTCTTGTCTTTTATATGATATTAGCACTTTGTTGGTATTATTTCTGAGAATTGTATGGCAATGGCAATGTTATGAAACGTCAAGAATGTTTTTTGCCGACAATAACTGGTGTATGAAATATTCTACTATTGACAATTGGGCTGATTGTAAGTTGCTTTGGATAAACGTGTCTTCTAAATTTTATAAATGTAAAGTAGAAAGTATTAACGCTTGTATTTTCCAGCAAGCCCATGGTGTTTTACAAGACAAAGATTGTGACAGTTGGTAACACTATCATTGTATCGTGGTCTAATGTACATCATCTAATGTAATTGCAGTAAACACATACAGCAGCTTTAAGTGCTAGAGGTCTCACAAGAAGCAAATACAAAAAATATATTTTAGTATGCATAAATATCAAGTTTGTTTAAAAACTGTGTATAATTAAGCAAAATTGACTAAATGCAAAGGACAGCAAGGATGTTTTTACTGCATAACCAAAGGTATACAATACAATCTATTTACACTACAGGACTTGGTGTTGTTGATCGTAGAAAACATTCTAGCAAATGTTTTGTGGTCTGGGACAGCTCAGCTTTGAGTCAGACTCACACTTAATGACTGTCAGTAACAGGAATGCAAGATTTGGCTCTGTTCTGGTGTTTTCTGGTGTTTCTCACCATCAAAAATGGGCTGGGACAGGAAAATAGTGCACACTAGACATGTAAGCAGCTTTAAAACCAAGCAGATTTACTCAACACGTCCCTATATGAACAAAGAAAATGAATAAAAAAGTAGCTGTGAAGTTTGTATGGTAGCATATCCAAGTTAACCAATGAGAGTCAAACAATTAAGACATTTTCTATATCATTTGTAGAGGCTTGAGACATTTCTGACACATTTACCGTAATTCCCTATGTACTATACATATAAAAGTTGTTGTGTTAGCAAGCACCATACGTTTCCAAAGTGTGGCTTAAAATTGTATCTGTGCCCTAAAAAGTATACAATGTGCTGGCTTTCATCTAACCCTATTTTTATCCAGTTTTTCCCCCAAGTGCAAACAATTACTAATTTCCAAAGGCTGTCTCTACTTTCTGTTTGTAATATTTTTATTTCAGTCAGTATTTGAGTGAAATTGAGTACTCCAGACAGTAACAGACTGACGAAACACATTCTTGTGATGTTGTGAATTCAAGGCCCGTTCTCCACTTCAGTCACATCATTTGTACGGCTCTCTTCTCCCCATGCTTTATGTTGATGAAAGACAGGCAACAAAAGCTACAGTAGTCTCAAAGAAACAATGGAAATAATAAAGAAAGAAAAGGCAAATATTTCCTGTAACGCCCTTGATTAATGTTTTCCGTCAGACTTCCAATGCTTTGCTAATGGGCATCAATCTTCCCACTAACCACTCAACCCCAAAGGGTTACAGTACATTGGCTACATTAAGCCATTAAGATTTGTTGATGAATATGCAGATAAATGACTATAGTCTCAAAACATGACATTTTGACCCATTAGGATTAGGCAACATACTGAAATGTAACAGATTTGACAGAATAAAATGTTTAGGAGGGGGATGAGATCAAATTGACTATACAGCAAATATAATTGAGGCATTATACATTCGTTTTTGTATAATGACTCATGGCAGTGACTGAAAAGTACGAAACAAGAAAACACTACAGGGAGATAACGTGTGTGTGTATGTGTGTGTGTGATGGGGGGGAGCAGGTGACATTATTAGATTGCACCCATGTAACCTTGTCAAAACAACGGTCACATGAGCTGCACATCAAAGCCTTTCAGCTGGATGCCCGGGCTCCCCCGGAGGTGTTGCAGGCCTATCGTATGTTACAGATATGGGCCCATGACATCAGTGGTGACACCGTTGCAAGGGGGCCTCGGTGAGCCTGTAAGGGGGAGGGAAGGCTCCTGTTTCGCCACCGCCATTGTGTACCTAGCCCCCCCCCTCCAGACACACACTCCCCCCACCAGTGAACACACACACACACATACACACACTGTGTGCAACCTGAGCCTGGGATTCCAATTTCACCTACGCATACACACATGACACACCTACATACACACACTCTCTCTATCGCTCTCTCACCCTCCTGTCTCCCTCTTTCTCCCCCCCTCTGTCTCACTCTCCTCTCTCCCTCTGCCTCTCTCTCTCTCTTCCTCTGCCCCACCCCTCTCTCTGTCTCTCTCTCTCTCTCTCTCTCTCTCCATTCATAATTTTACTCTCTCCACCTCTCACATCCTGCTCCTCTCATAACACTCCAGTATTAACCTTCCAGCCTTCCAGTGGGTGTGTGTGTGTGTGTGTGTGTGTGTGTGTGTGTGTGTGTGTGTGTGTGTGTGGGGGGATGGGCCAGAGACCCAGGACTGGCCAGCCATGAGCATGCATGGTGGGGTCCTCCTGCACTAAGCTCAGCAATGACAAATGTACAGTAAAAGAAATATGTACACCTAGAAATTGTATTGTCTTCTGGGGGGTAGTGCAGAACAGGCCACGCCCACAATGTTCTGCCCTTCCCCAAGAGCCTTACAGTTACAGTGTGATGGTAGTACATTTTTAAATTGTAGAAAGTAGTCCCGTGTGTGTTCAGTACATTTATCAGAGATAAATGCCTCAGGAGTGGTTCCCTCTCTCCTACAAACAACACAACAAGCGATACACCTTCTCAAATTCTCCACTGCAGGTGGAAGACATCTTATTCTGCGAGTCACAAACGAAGACCGCGGCGCGGCGAGGACAGCAGAGGGCCGCTTCGATCCACCGCCAAGCCACAGCCCAGCCTCGCGTACATACAGGCCTCAGCCTACGTGAGCAGAGCCTGCGCCCAATCACACTGGCCACATCAAAGCCTCGCACAGCCACAAATCGATTGGCTGCGGGGATGCTCGGGGGCGGGTGGGGGTGGCGTGCGAGAGACCATAATTACGAGGTAAATTGATATGCGATGTACCGAGAGATCAAATGAAACAGGTGAGCAGAAAGAAAAGACGGAAAACGGGAAAAAAAAAGAAGATGAGAAAAGAACAAAAGAGCGAAACGGATAACGGGTGAATGAATGAGAAAACCCATAAAGAACAAAGCAGGCTGCCAAGGCAGAGGAGAAGGATGGTGCACCGTCTCCTCTGAAGCATGTCCAGCTGACTCATAGCTGCTCTGTCTCCCTGGAGAGGAGCAGCAGAGAGCGTTATCCCTCTCTCCCTCTCTAACCCCCTCCCTCTGTCTGCTCCCCCTCTCCCCCCCCCCCCCTGTCTGCTCCCCCTTTCCCTCTGTCTGCTCCCCCTCTCTCTTTCCCCCCCCCCTCTGTCCAGCCCCCCTCCCCCCTCTCTCTCTCTCTGACCTGCTTGCTTTGCCCTGCCTTCATTTCCTGACTGCTGTCACCACAGTCTGGCACTGCTGTTTAACAAGGCAACGCTGACAGTCGCTTTAGCAACCACAGACTGTATAACAGAGTGGGAAAATGTTGGTAAGATTACTGTAGGTATAAACTGTCTTATGACATCTGTACATACCCTGGAATCATTATGTACACTGTTAAATAGCCAGCTACACCCTTAAATGGACAAATGTTAGGAATAAATGGTTATTTTTTTAAGGTAACATTCCTTGTGTCTGGAAAAAAGCTGTCAACACAATTTGGTACTTAAACAATGAATAGTCTTAATGAAGGTTCGCAAAAAATAATAATAATAATAATAATAATACAAAAAATCTAAACAATACCCAACTTTCCATATCTACAGCTTCTCCCACAATTTGGGGTTCTGAGGCACTATAACACATATGAGGGTGTACCTTTTATTCATATTATTTCATATGCACAGGCATATGATTTTTTCCACTGCACAAAGCACTGATGAACTAAATCAGGTGTCATATCTTCAGCTAAAAAAGCTCTAATTTAGACATCGTTCTGAACTTGATAGGAGTTTAAATAAATAAATAAATAAACAGGTTCCTGAGATGTGGCAGGAATAGCTGGGCTGCATTAATCACAGCACCAGACAAGCCCTCTCTCTCTGCACGTCCAAACAGTGACATGTGACTATCTCCTGTGAGGAATGACACATCACAATGCCTTCTGGCCGGTCTCTCGTCACGTCCATCATGCGATGAGAACTGATGCACTGTACATCACACCAAGTCCAATCGCAGATCTCGCTTTTGTCCTTGCAGATCTTCAGTCCCCTTATATGCCCCTTCACACCCACAGTGAACATTGAAAGTCTTACAAATCACACCTTACTGTATGCTAAGATCTTCAGGCAATTGGTGAATCCATACTCAAAAATCTATGCAAGATTCAACTGTAAGTGTAAATCATTCCTTTTTTGTGGTCTCCAGAAACCAGTGTTCCTTTATTCCAAAATGCAATGACTTGTTTCTGCAGTATATAGTATATTTCAAGCATGTCTACAAAACATGTCGTTTCTACTATATATTCTCTACTGTAGTACATTATAATAAAGGTATACAAGCACAGTCACTCTAACTGCCACCACAGGTTGGGTAAAATGTGTTGTAGGGGAAACATGGTCTCCATCTCAGCCTATTCAGCCAGTGTATCAGCATTAGATTGCATCAGGTTGATCTGCACCTCTGACAGACTATACAAGGCTAAATGGCATGGTCCAATGGCACACTAAGGTTTAAAAAGGGAACAAATACAGGTCTGAAAAGAGACAGTATAAGGCTGGTGCCCTGCTTGAGAAAATTACTTTTAAATGAGTCTAGCCTGCCTAGGAAAAAGTAGCCAGACAATTTCTCTATTAGGTGAATTTGTAAGCTTCTAGCATGGTGTCAATGTTCAGCAGATGACTTCTAAACAACATCTTGGCCTAATAGAAAACAATCCCTTACCAAACTAGTTCCAAACTTCTTGGAATATATTTACAAATCTAGAACATTTATCCCACTATGAATACCTGGTTTTATAACCTTAAGACACTATTCATGTCAGATAGTCAGGTTTCTCTAAAATAAAAATAAATAAAAATAAATAAAAAAGAAACAGAGAATTTATAAAACTGTGCTCCTATTTACAGTATCTAAGTAAATCATGGAACATATTTGGTTGTTAGTCTTTCAGTTAGAATATAATATATGAACCACTGGCCTCTGTAATGAACTCGCCAATGGAACATGGCACACTTTGTCTTGTATTTCAATTAGATCCCATGGAAATTGAGTCAACAACATATTTGCACCAGCCAGGACTGGAAAATAAAAGCCACAGGCAAGCAATTCTACTGCAGCAATACTACTGTACAAGTAATGTAAATCCCAACCTGTATCAAAGTAATTCCATCACTGGAGGTTCATGGTGGCAAATAGGGAGAAAATAAACACTGTGCACATGTAGGCTCATATGGAACTAATTAAGGTGATAAAATGACAAAAGTTAACAGTGTGTAATTAAAAGCTCAATCCTCTTCGGTTCCACCATTCAGATTAGGAAGTAGATAACATCTTACTGAGGAGGTCTTTGTGTCATATCAGAAAGTGCTTCTTGACTGACTCTATAGAGCAGTGATTCTTAACTGGTTGGTACCGTGCTGGCATGGAGCAGTTAGTGGAAGCGTGCTTTGGCTCTGTCAAAAAGTCGAAACAAATAATTGTATTCGTTTACTTTCGTAACTTCCGATGGCTTTTAATTTGAAAGTAAAAAAAACGACTGCGATTACTGCACTATATTATCCTAGTTGCTGGTTTTCGACTGTTTCATGTTTTGAACAGTGCATATATATTGCGGATTACTACACAACGTGATTTGTAAAATACATTATAATGGTTTGGAAAGTACTTTTGGGTCGTGACTTAATGAGCGAGGACAAATGTGGGTCCTGTGGTTAGACCAGCTGAGAACCACTAAGTGCCAGGCACTGGTGCTACGGTGTCAGACATCAGTAACTCAGGGATTGTGTAGCTGCTGTATAATCAGATGAGGGCAGAGCAGAGATGGGTACATAAACACTCCAGTGCATGTGTGCTCTCACGTACCCCTGATTACATATGAATGCACTGGCAGGGACTGCATCTGCTAAAAGCAGTTCCTCTAAATGGTTTTGTTTAGGCATTCTGCTCACTGAAATTGACAACCACCGTCAGAATTAGTGCGTCATAAGCCTTACTGTTATACAGTATTTGTCAATATCAAGTTTACATTAAAATGTGAATCATTATGATCAGCATCAGAGACAACAATAACACCAATGCTATCATCACCATCATCATCATCATCATCAACAGTTGCTATGTGTCACCAGGGCCTTGATGAGCAAAAGGTGTGAGAAGAGTCTGTGATATTTCTTGTGTACATGTGAGACTACATCCGTGCATGTGTGTGTGTTTATGTGTGTGTGTGTGTGTGTGTGTGCATGCATGTGTTTAGGAGTGTGTGTATGTGCATGTGTGTGCATGTGTTTAGGAGCATGTGTGTGTGTGTGTGTGTGTGTGTGTGTGTGCGTGCCCGCCGTCCGGCCGGGGGTCTGTTGTTTTCGATCGCCACCTCCCGCCCACGCCTCCCATCGGGAACGCTCCGGGAACGCTGGCAGATGGCGCCTGCTGGCAGGGCCCCCGTCCCACCCACCCCCAGGCACCACGTGCACCAGCCCCGCCACCTGGCAGGCACTCCAGCGCCACCTCTGGGACGCCCGTGGGGGCGCGCGGGAAAACGCCTGACACAAAGGGGCAGGCGTACGCTGGCATGCACCTCAGTACAGGTGCCCTTATTCACACACACACACACACACACACACACACACACGCCATTACATCAAGTAGGTCAAAAAGGTAAACTCCCTCAGATTTGGGCCGGGTGTCATTATCTAGTAAAGTGCCAGGTTTGACTGATCTAGGTCGGGGCTCAGGTGGTGTGGTTCCTGGTTCCTGGTTACTGGACAGGTGGTCGTTTCTGGGACATCCTGCACAGGACCAGGACCATTTGTTATTCCTTGGGTGTTTTTGCCTGGGCTTTTTCCACAGTGACCCAGAAGAGAGAAAGTCAAGTCAATAGTGCAGTCAGGTAAGGATACACTTCACACGGTCACACCAGTGTAAAAGGCCATGGAAAACACACCATACTTTAGTTTTGAGTTGTTTCGGCTGAATAAACTCCACTCAAAGCTGAATGAAGTTATGATTTTAATGAAATTTCATATGCTCAAAATGATGATATAAAGTGTCAAAACAAAGGTTTCAGTTGCACCCGTCCTAACTGGTGAAACACCCCAGGTTCAGCCGAGGCTAATGAAGCAGTATGAATGCATGACCTACGCTTCACTTTTCTGTAAACATAGATCTAAGGGTATTCAGAGACAGGGAGAATATTTGACCTTCATTAGGATTTGATGTCCTGTGTGGTCAGTCAGTTTGTTACTCTGGAAACGATAACCAGGAACCGGTCATTTGGACAGGACAAACAAGGGCCACATCGGGAGCCAATTCAATTTCCTCCAGCTCAACAAAGGAGAGCGGGAAAATGCTATTCTGAGCTCTGTGTGTCTGTTTGGATTACCCCAGTTAATTTTCAATTAGGTTAGTGAGTTTGCGTTGTGTGTGCCAATTTATAAAGTCCATCCTCCAATATGAGAAACTAGCTTGATGGTTTGTAGCGGCGTGAATAACCTATTGATATATAGGATCTGTATCCTCAGAAAAACATCGTAGCACTTTCTGACATGACCTCCAAATCACCTTCACTGACTAATCCGGGCACATCCGCACAGTCACGAACACGCGCAGGCAAATTGCATTCAGCCCTGCAGATGAGATATCCCATTATTAATCCTGTATGTACAGTCCACACACACACACACACACACACACACACACACACACACACAGAGAGAGAGATACTGTCAATGGAGCGGTGCCGTGTGCCCTGCACACACACACACACACACACACACACACACAGAGAGAGAGCGATATAACATGAGCGGTGCCGTGTGCCCTGCACACACACACACACACACACACACGCACACACACACACACACACACACACACACACACACACACAGAGAGAGAGAGATATATACCCTGATCGGTGGCGTGTGCCCTGCACACACACACACACACACA
>JAODUG010045243.1:4903-20157 GCA_027564795.1 Aphredoderus sayanus | reverse complement strand
TAGGTTTACCTTGTGCATTCTCAAGTACTACAATCCTATTGTTCGGGCCTTTTTATAAAGGACACTGCTGCTGGCAGATGACTTTGGACTGTTTGGTTTGGCTGCAATCTAAAAACACAGTCACCACTCATTTCAACACATTTTCAGCTGTGTCATCACACACTATATATGAATTTGATTTACAGTGTACATGATGGAGGCATGAGAATTTAATAAATTCAGGTTCAACAGGTTGGATAATAACCCCTGCTCTCTTTCTTTCTTTGTCATAACGAGTTGGCAGTTTTTCTATGAAGATTAATAGACACTATAAGGAGAAAACGTCTTGTGTGTGCATACAAGTGATTCTAATTTTCTAATTCCATCAGCATATTTTATTAATGAGAGGATTTTCTGCTTGTTGGTCACGACAGCTCTTTCCGCCTCTGTCTCTCCATGGTCTCTTTCCTGTTGGTTTCCCCGGGTGGTAGAGACATTGGGAGACGCATATACCGGTAGACAGATAATGTTTCTCACGCACTGAGCAGTGTCTATGTCTGCCATCCCTCTTTCTTTTCCCCTTGACTTAATTGCAAAAGTTATCAGTGTGTTATCATGCTGTCGAGTTGCATGTGTTGGCAGAGACTATATGAGAGCTAAAACAAACGGTACACACCGTACAAGGACAAGGTCAGCTGATAAATGATGGTGGATCGATAAGAACCGCAAGACAAGGCACACTTGAGGTTTGTCAACTGATGGACTCGGACAGCTTCATTGCATACACACAAGTTAAATTCCTGAGATGCAGTGTAACCTAATTTGTAATGTAAACTTTCTGGGTTAGGTCTTGATGGTGTCCTTTGATATGGCTATAAGGGATACTATTCCATTTCTGTGTTTAATTCCTCTTGTGGTAATTACAAAACATTAGTCAAATGTTTTGGTTTGAAAGAGTGGTTGGCAGACTCACACACAATAGGCTCACTGTTGACTAGCCCACCACTATACCACGATACCAGCACTACGATATACTGTATAAGCAATGCTAAAGAAACATAGGCCTACTGTGAGCTGGAATTATTTTCCAATAAAATAGATTAAATTCTGTTTTTTTATGCATTATAACGGAAATGGTAAATATGCACATGAATGTCAAATAATGTGGGTGTGTTTACATGAGGTATCTGTGTGAACCATTGCACACACGTGTATGTGTTTGTACATGAGTCTTAAGACCAGAATGTGTTAATATATTCATCACACTTCTCTGCTTCTGACCTTTTTCTCAATCTTCTTGATGTCTCCTGTCAATCATTTTCTGTGCGTTTCAGCAATGTAGTAACACGGGCACACCTGTGTTACTACTTTGCTACACTATTTCTATCGTGATTTATGAGTAAGTGATATGTCTTTATATATCCCAAAATAGCAGCTGCCAATGATTTCAAGAGCTACTGTATAAACAGTCAGCTTTACATAAGGCACCAAATCCTCCACTGTTATCAGAACTCTTACACATGAGAGGAATGGGATTTTCATGTGGAAGGAGTTGTGGGGATTTTCTCTCCCCCTCTCTCCCTCCCATCTCTTTGATGGTGTGTGCCCATGTCAGATAGTGTCTGTTATTAATTGAAGGTTGCCCTTGACAGACCTATTTGTATGTGTATTCCAGTGTGAATATGCTTTGCACTTCATTTGTAATTTAATTTGAATGCATGTCAAACCACATTGCTGAGCTTGATTGTTGTTATCATGTTATCATCAAGATGTATGCATTGTTTGGTTATAAAACAAAGCCCCTTCCCCCCACCTCCTTCCAATTTAATAACACAATAATACATTCTTTGGGACAATTGTTGAGATTCTAAGCTATAGAACAGTTGTAGGTTTACTATCAACTGTATGGTTTTGTACATGTGAAATTATTTCTGGTCAAATTGGGTGAAGCACAGTGAGTATATAAGAGGTGCAGGGCCTGTTATTAAAGGGGATTGTGGTCTGTGACCCTTCAAGGACATCACAGCATGACAGTGAGGCATTGCACCACCATCATGCTCTAATGGTACACCATTATTATTCACAAGCACAGCTCTCGTGCGGCTCCCTCTGTCTGTGTGTGCCAGTATTACAACACATCGCCTCATAGTGTAGTCAGAAACGTGTTTCGGAGTTCATTTTTCTTCTTCAGTGACCTTGAATGTTTGATGCCCAAGGGTCTTTTGGCAGAGTGCAGGATTGGTAAAAACCAGTCTAAGCGAGGTCAGCCACTGCCTCTCTGTACAGTACTTGTCTTATGTATCCATTCTCTCTCTCTCTCTCTCTCTCTCTCTCTCTCTCTCACACTGATTTTCTCCCACCCACTTCCCTCACATGTACTGTACAGAGGTTGTTGCTATAGCAATGAAAAATGTTAGAGGGGAAAAGTGAGATTTGTAAGACATACTGTAGCTACAATCCATATGTTACATACTTTATTCACCTTTTTCCTTGAAATGTAAACCTTTAATCTGTTTTTGTAAACCCTTAGCTCTGTGTGTGTGTGCATGTGTGTGTATTTGTGTGTTTGAGGCGGGGGCGGGTAATCTTGTTGTTTTAATCTTTCTTGATATGCTGATATGCCGACAAAAGAAATTTGAAATGGATATTGGAATTGAAATAGGGAGGAAGACAGAGGTAGCGAAATAAGGTTTAGGGTGGGGATTATGACAAAGCCCGCCCCTGCTGTAGGCAGCACATTTTCTGTTGCTTTGACCCCATCTTTTATCTATTATCTCTGGCAGAGGGCACTCAAAGTTCTTCCTGTCCTGTATGTCTTTGCCTTTAGAACTTAGAGTTGTACCAGTCTAAGCATTTCTATGACCAATTGATTTGAACTTTAAGTTGTAGGCTTATGCATAGCTGCAGTCCCACTTCACTGCATTTCACAAAAAGCGATCATTTACTGTAAAATAAGAATTCATTGGTTGTAATGCACCACTTTAACACTCTCTTTAAGCTTCTATTTTATTTTATTCGTGGCAGATTTCAATGTAATTATGTGCCTCAAATTTGCACAGGATCTAAGATCTGAATAGACTTTTAATACACGCAAAGGGTTCATACATTTACATTAGCTAGAGGTCCTGGGTAGAATAAAATCAGCTTCATCACTAGTACCAAGTTGCTGTCTGGTATACATGTCTTCTCACACTCTCTCTCTTTCTCTCTCTCTCTCTCTCTTTCTCTCTCTCTCTCTGATGTGTCCCTGTACCTACTTGTCCTTCCATCTCACACTCAGAAAAGAGCACCAATGTTTGTTGTTTACAATGTTTAATTTTTCCATCCTACAGATGAGCTGGGACATTAGCATATTGTCTTCATTATGGCAGAGATGATTATGGGCCACCTGAGTGCCAGAATGCCTCAGCATTATTAAACGGCTCTCTTGGGATATCTCCTGCGCATAAACCCACATTAGCATTAGCATTAGCATATGCCATTCCTCATCTCTGTGTGCTGTCATTCAGCGGCCTGAACTCCATTTCAATTTAAAATAAAACTACTGATCGCTAAAGTTTTATTATCTTCTTGTAGTACTTTCTCCACTCTTCCTACTTCTCGCTCTCTTGCTGTGTCTCGGGTTCTCTCTCTGTCTCTGTAAACTCCTGTCCTCCTCTTGACGGTAAAGATAGAAATGAGAAAAGAGATATGTAATTTGCAGCAGGCCAGGGAGCAGTGGAAATGATCAGTTATTGAAGGAAAGCAGAGATGTCTCCATCGAGAGCCATATTCCCATTCACCTGGAAATATGTGAACTGGGGCCTTGAGAAAATCTCCAGAGAAAAAGCTGACATGCTCCTTATGTATAACCTGATATCCAGTAAAGCCTAAGTACACTCATCAATTCTGGGTTGTCCCTTGGCTCATAATTGTATAGTGTATATGAGGAATATATTCTCATATATTATCATCACACCTTTCCTTATTACATTTGTGTATCCTGACAGCAATGTCACCCTGTCTCCTAGTAGTGGTCTACATCCAGTTAATCCCTGACCCCATTTAGTTAGTGGTCCCTGTTGGGGATCCTTGTTTGTCAAATATATTTTTAGCGTTGGATTCTATAGACCTCCAAAACCTCTTGCCTCCAATTTAACCAGGCCAGTGTATGTCTTCCACTTAATTATTCCCATTCATTCCCCTAATGGCCTGAATGGTGCTACTGCCTCAGACCCAGTTACTCAAATCTCTAAGCAATTCCAGACCCAATGGGAACCATCCAGATAGTAATTAGCTATTGATTTATCAAAATCCCCCTTTAACAGAAAACATCTTAACATGCAGCAATTATACTTCAAACCATGCCACTGCCGCCAAGTGGTAAGGGGCCAGGATTGTCTTGCGATCTCGGTGTTCCACTCCCAGACAGAAGGTCATGGTTTCAAGCCCTGGAGTTGGCCTATACCTGTAAGCATCCGCAATCAAGTTGCCTAAACCCTATCTCCTCCTTGTTCTTGCTTAATTGTACTCATTGTACATCTCTTTGGCGTTAAGCATCTACTAATTGTAATTGAAAGGGATAACTTTAATGAGGTGCAATGCAGATCATGACCAACCTTTCTGCCATAACAAGATTTCAGGGTTATACGGAATATTTATCTGTCCCTTTGTCCATTACTTTTTCATGGTGATATGTGGAGGCTGGGGAGGTGAGATAAGAGGTTGTTTCTCTCCTATACTCTCAAATGGTGGGTGTATTAATTTTGTATGATAATAGCATTACCATTCTAGAGGTGGGAGTCTGTGAGGACCAGGTTGGATTACTGGAGCTCCTATAGGCTGTGTGTCTTTCAGGAAATACATTGTTTCTGGCAGGGTGTGTGTGTTCGCTTGGCTGTGACAGAAATGACCCTGCAGAGACCATACCACTGTCTAGTGGTCTGTTTTACAGCTTCTGTTCACCCACACAGGTTAGAACTGCTTTCAGGACTGTCTCGGATTGCAGACCCCACTTGCTTGACATTTCCCTGACTTTTGCTATAAAAATAAGTGGAGACAGTGACGCATTAGCATGTCTTTAGACTAGACAAGAGTTGCTCATAACGGCATCTAAGATGGCAGGAGTAGAAACGGGTTTTCCAGTGTTCATGACAACACTATGGCCGTAACAAACACATAAAGGACAGAAATACAAAGCAGTTAAACTTATAAAACAGTGTTTCCAAACCTTGTCCGGTACAACACAGACAGTGATGTGACACATTATTTAGCAAGACAAAATGTAGAGCTTGAGCCATACAATTTCAACATCTTTGTGTATGATTGGTTTATGCAGTGCAGCAAAATTACACAATAGCATGCCAATTAGCGAAAGTCAGAAAAGCTGTCTGGGCCTGGAGTTTTGAATAACTAACCTGCAGCTAATTGTTAACTGATTACTAACTCAACACATTCAAGCCAGCTAACTGAAACAGTCAGCATGATTCAAACATCTGGCCATTTTGCCACTACTGTATGCCTTTCATTGTGTTGTGCCGGTCCCTGCCAATAACCAATCAAGGAAGAAGGAATCAAGGACTCAAGGAAAGGATACTCTGTCTGAAATGACAAACTTGAATAATAAACAATCACACTTTCTTTTTCAGGCAGTGAGCTGACAACTCATGCCTGGTTGCTAATCAGGCTGCTTCATAGTTTATTAAACTATCTTTACCATTAACACATATTGTATAATGTACTGTATATTGGACGCATACTCCTATATTCCGAAAGCTCTGGATGCAGGTTGAGTACAACAGGACGGGATGTGCTATCAGTGCAGCACTGATATGGAACAGATGATTTCAGGGAAGATGGGGGTGGACAGGCAGTTGACGGGGGAGGGGGGGGGGGAGGATGAGCTGAAAAATGGGTCCATTGCTGTCACAAGATGTATAGGGAGAGCAGGCTGAGAAGGGCGGAGGTACACGGGAGGGTCCGGGAGCTTATGTGGCTGGGGGCAAGGGGAGGAGGTGAAGTGAGAGGTCAATGCATCTCGTCACACTCCTCCATCCATCATGCAGGCCCTCTTGTGGTTAGATCAGACAGCATGCACTGGGATGACATTACTCTGAATAGTCACATACAGTACACTTAATGAAAGCCTCGAGTTATTTTCTAATGTGTGATATCTTACCTATGTTCAACCGAGGTGAACTTGGGACAGAGTAAAGGCATACACATTCTGGTTATGTTGTATTTCACCCAATATTTGAACATTAAAACAAAATGTGTGTTTTCAAGTACTTTTGCATATATACATTAAGTTTACTTTCTCCTTTCATTTGAACATTTTGTGTGGTGATCCTTTTGGGAGACTATAAAAGACAGAAATGCCTCTAACCATATTGTGTACTTAGACACAACTCATTTCACAGCCTATTACACATCTAAGAAAAACACAGCCGGTAGGCACACAGATCCAGGATAAACATAGTTTAAAACTAGTACCATCTACCAATTAGAACGCAGCAAGCCAGCTAAGGCCAGACACTCAGTCATGGTGACGCGAGCATTCAATCAGTAGCGTTCACAGAGGTTATACTGTACCAACCTATCAGGGCACTATTAGACTATACAAACATGCTTTAGAGGTGGCATTTAGAGGACCACGTCTCTTCCCATGTCGCACTTCCCTCTCTTTATGGTGCTGCAAGATAAATTTAGTTCCCCTTCATCAATGATACAACATCCTAATTGGCTTAACTCTGATCAAACAGCTGGTGCAAATCACATCTTCTCTTCTGTGTGTGCCTGTGTCTGTGTGTGTCTTCCTTCTCCTTCTCCATTTTTCCAGTCATCACCTCTGCGCCTACTGTCCTTATTGGTCGTCTTAGCTGTTCCACCTTTGTCACAATCCTCTCTGTCTGCGTTGAGTCCATGGCTCTGTTTTGCCTCCATTAAACCCCTGCTCAAGGTCACTGCCACAAAGGCTCGACAAAGGTTCCTGACGTGTAATGTGTCATTGGTTTTATAGGTCCTCTTCATGGAGACAAATATGCCTGTTTTTTCAAGTGTAGTTCCTCAGTATAATGTCACCATCCTGAACTGTTAAATATTCCCCTGAGTTGAAGGAATTGGCCTTTGATCTGCTGCATTAAAGGGCATTCAATGCTACTGTAACTATTAATTGTACACGCTGCTTATTGCTTTTGTTTCTTAATATCCGGTTATACTGTGATGCTGCCTTCTACGTCAGTAACTTTAATAAGGGGGATGCTTGTCTGAGTCAGTAGGCATCGTGACATTTTCATCTTTGCTGTCATTTAGTTTTATTATACACTCTAGCTGGTCACACTGCTGATGTGGCTCCAATACGGTCAGCAATGAGAATGTGTTTGCCGTGTGCTTCTGTCTCACCCAAGGGCAAGTCTGACAGTGTACTTGTGATGGTTTCCTCTCCTCAACTTTTGTTGTTCGTTATGGTCCTTGAAACGAGAAAAGAATGCAAGTGTATCTTGAGAAGACTCACTGAAGACTTGACTGTTTCACCAGGCCTGTGATCTACTGCGGACGTACAATATCAACTGGGGCTGCAGCAGGATAGATGTGTCCAGGTTCACCTGAGGTTCTGCTGGGCTCTTTGATGCTGTGCCACGTAGGCGGAAGGGTAGACCACCGCACAGCTAGACCTGCTTTTGGACAGGACACTCGGACACACACACACACATTTATCAGGCTGTGATGTTGCAATGTCAGGCACTGCAACATCACACTATACAAGACAAGTATATATGACGTTGTCATTTTTGATTTCGGAAAATAGAATTAGCATTAGTACTACCTTCCAAAATAAATGTAACCAAAGGCAGATACATACAGGTATTAACACGGCCAATATTCTGTGTACTGTATATGTGTTTGTGAGAATTAACTTTGTAGGTCATCATCTTACTGTATTTGTGTTTGTTGCTTTGTTCGCTGTCGGTGTAGAATGTGCATGTTAATATATAATGTGTGCTGTTAGGTTCTTAGCAATTAATTTTGAAGAACTTAATGGCATGCTGATATGTAATGGTATGATGCGTAGTAACTAAATTAGCCGTGATGACTGCTGAAGCCATTATTCTAGCAGAATGTACAATGATTTGTGTATGACCTATATTCAGTTATTGACAAATGTACTGTTTGAAGTCAATTTGGATAAAAGCATCTGCTTTATGCTGAAAATGTAAATGTCGGTTATTTTGCAATATACACTACACTGCATCCATCATCCACTCCTAATCGCTGGCTGGCTTTAGACATGCATGTGACTGTTTTCATAAAAGATTCAGATTTGTAGCAAGGGCATTGCACCGTGTTTGTGTTTGCTGGAAAGTGTGGCTTCATGCCAGAGGTAGTGGGGGGCAAAATATTCTAAAAATGTATATTGCATTTAATGAACCTCATTAAAGAAAATACCTGCAATGTATCTTTACAGTTAATCAATACTGTAGTTAATGGTTGGTCTATGACTTCTCGACCAAAAAACAGGTTACATCCACAAAATGGGTTTGCATTATGTGAAATATTGCATAAAAAGAATCCTTGAAATTCACACAGATCCCCCTGCCACTGGCTTGTATTATCTAATAAGTGATGCGCCTTATACACTCTGATGGTAATTTAAAGAGTAACATAAAACTGCAGACACTTACAGTGCTTAAGACATTAAGACACAGCATAACCAGACAATGCATGGCGTGCTCTATTGGTGTCCTGACATCCATCAAGACCAAAATTCCTTGTCTTGTCAAGTTTCCCAGCTTGACTACATTCATCAGATCTAAATCTGGCAAATTCCCTTCACGGGACATTTGTGGAATAGGATGCGATTGAGAACGCAACAACAAAAACACACTGGCATTTTGGGAATCACACTGAAATACATGAGCGAAGCGTTCATCCTTGAGGAATCTCAGGTCGTCCTTGTAACGCTACCCATCACTGGCCCCCTCCCAGCTCCATCCTTGCATCCACCCCCGTCCAACCAAAATGCTTTCCATTCCTTCTTCATCCTCCCCCTCCATTCGACTCCCATCCCTCCCCCTCTGCTTGCAAATAGTGACCGTATTGGTCGCCTGATGGATCGACTATGTTCCAAGCCTCCAACGAGAGGCTGCAGTGCATAATCGAGCCGTTTGCCTCGTCCATGTGTGGGATGCCTCGGTCCTCTTCACGAAGTAGACAGACAGCACGCGGGTGGAAAAATGCAACACTGAGTGTGGATTTACCCAATTTATAAACAAACGCTGTCGACATTTCACTTTGTACTTGCTGAGGGTTTTCCTCCAGCACTGTAATATTTATTACAAAACGGAGAGGAAATATTCTGGTCACGTCTCGCGCTGACAGCCGGCTGTCCTGGCGCGCGCTGGAGTGAATCTGCGTCCAGAGCGGGAGATAGCGCAGCACGCGGACACCTGCAGTAGAATGTAAAGGGGATTCCCACCGACTCGAGGTGGTAAGTTTAATGCTCACCGTATGACTTTTGATAAAAAACAAATAATTTCTCCAGAGGTCAACGAATATCACAGTCAGCTATTTGACAGTTTTGTCAATGTAAAAGTATAGGCTATAGACCTGGAGCCTGTGCAATAATATTATACTGCATTTCATTCACGCATATGCAATATTAGGTATGTCTGTTTACTTGTATGCAGCATTACAGTAAAAACCAGTTTGGATTTCTGCCAGGCTCTCGTTCTGGACCAGAGCCTTATGGGCTATCCAGCTCTGCTGAATTTATCCCTGCTGGATAGCCCATTGCCTAGACACTGGTTAATTGCCTGTTATCAATCTGGGATGTGAAGTGATGACGCCCTTGGGATAAGAAACCTTTTGCAGTCCTCATATAAAGGACTACCATCCCACCACAGTATTGCATTTATGTATGAACAAGCATAATAAGTTGTGATTGGGCGCAGAGATCCTATGGAAGATTTGTGTGCACATCTTCCATTTTGCAGGGACTCACTGACTTGAAATGACATTCTTGCCTAGATTATAACACTAATAATTACCAGGCCTATTGCTGTCTTGTCCATTAAATAATCAAACAATGATAATCAATATAATCAAATAGTCTGTAATCTGTCAGGTTTTAAATTTACTTGAGGTTTTACATATATGAAAAGTGAAAAATGACCTGTCAGGTTGTTGAATTACATCATGTCCTACTTTTTTAAATCAGATGATATGATCTTGATTCTGATAAATATAGAACACATGTATAAATGTATGATAATTGTTTGTTACTTTGATATCTTGTTTTGACCATGTGAGTGCATATTTCTTCAAGACGTGGTATGGATGCAACAGGGAATAAGCCCATCATGTTGTCTGCTTGCCAATGTGCAGCTAAACAAAGTCCTGAACCTCTCAAATTCATTGCTATCTGACCTGTCATCTGGGATTAGAGAATTTTAGAGCATTTAAATAATATCAAGCGCAAACACATTGTATGATGGCAGGAAATGGGTTTGAAATATTTGTACTACTAACATGCTCTCAGATGTACACTAGGGAAAATTTACAATTCACAAAATTTTCAATCCTACATATTTCAGAAAATGTAGTCATCCATTAAATCCATCACAAACTGTTTAAAACCCTAATAATAGTACATTAAAGTAGGTTAGTTACAGTCGTTTTTTGGCTTGTTATGCAGAAACATGCTGTATAGGCCTATTGTGAAATGTAATAAATAAATAACTATACAATAATTCAATAAAAAAGAACAACCCAAAAAGTTATTTGGAGTGAGACAAATTATAGATACAAGCATACAGAAAATCAAATATTACCTTATGTTGAATTGCACTATCAATATTTGTGTGCTATATGTGTATTTTTTTCCATTGAAGGTGTTCCCATCCACTGCAGGTTCTGTAGTGGAAGCATGCATACATACTGTATAATGTACAGTAGGTTGATACTGTTTGTTTCAGTGTGTATTTAGGGATACTTTGATGACACTTATGATAGGGGTCGGGGTCTGAAGATTAAAAAATAAAAATCAACATATGATCTTTAATATGTTTATCGATCAAAAGATTAAAGGGCATTCACAGAGATTATTTGTTGCTTATTATGTGTGAGATCCCATCTCTGATGTTGTAGTGTGGTAATGATTAGTAAGACTTGGGACTGAATAAATTAACTATTAGGAGAAGGTTTGTCACGCAAACCTTTTAAAGCAGGTGTCAATATTTTTTTCTATTTATGGCAGCTACAGTACATTTCCCCTGGGTTAGAAATGCCCTTATACAACCACCCCAGCGGCCCGGAACCAAAACGTCATCTCTCAAATCAGCACTTACTGTCATGCAGGACAAACCATTACAACAAAGCTTTGACAGAAAGCAGCCTATGGATACGTATGACAGCAAAATGTAAAGAGGTTATTTGAGAATGACATTTTTAGTGCATTGGTGCCTGTACGTTCTGATAAAGAGCACATCACTGTTTTTGCAAAAGGATTACACATTTTCAGTTTGCTGTAAATCACAAATAATTATTTCACTGAGAGTTGTAGCACTGTTGGCCAGAGAGGGCAGTGTGAAGGTAAGACAGGCCCCAGACACCATGCACAGCTAGAGCATGTACACATTTCTACATATGCTTTGTCTAATCATGTCACATTTGATAATATCCTATCATGGTCAGAGATCAGAGGCAAAACGCTGCTCAGGCATTATGCATACACATTGTTTACTACATAAGGAAATACTCATATGGGAGTTGTAATGCACTGACGTTTAAAAAAACTGGTGTATGGAACAACTGAAGGTTATATTAAATGAAGTCTGATCTAGGCTCCACATTTTATTTTTTCCCTTTTCCTACACTGCAGCATTCACATGTTAAGTTACGGGATCTCTGTTTCTAAAAGTTCCACCTGCTGTCTTTGGTAGAAAACCAAAGACACACGTGGAGGAAAACCACAGAAACACAGCAGCAACGTTTAAACTGTACATAGTACATAGTGTCAGCCAGGAATAGAATCCAGGACCCTGCCGCTGCCACAGTGTAAACCACTTAGGACAGACGGAAAGATGAATTAGCGCATGCACTAAGTGACGTTATGGGAGTGAGACGATCTATATTGTTATTGGTGTGCGTGTGTGTGTGTGTGTGTGTGTGTGTGCGTGTGTGTGTGTGTTTTCAGGCCATGCTTTAATCTCTGAGGTGTATGTTTATAACTGTGGTCAAATGGTTGTGATGACTGTAGTGGCCCTCTTCTGCCCTGTCCAAATAATGTCCAGTCTGCAGGAGATAAATGACATTAATTGAGCCCTAATTGCCTTCTGGGTAGAGAACCTCATCATTCAGCCCAGACAGGTTTCTGTCATTCTCACTGCAGCATTGTACTGTACAGCTTCTCCCGCTCCCTCCACAACACTGGTTTTCCATTGCTCTTGAATTCTTTTTGTCGTTTTCTTTCCTTGTGTTCTCGCTACTTTGTGCATGGAAGCCCAGTCCTCCATTAGTTTGAGTATGGGCCCTGGTTTCAGCCTGTTATAAAACATACAGCACTTACTGTATCTCGCTTTTTGAAGGCATTCTCTGCTGACACATGCCTGGTTTGATTAGAATTGGAGGTGAACACTACAGACTGTGTGCTGGTCTAAAAGGGTGCAAAATAAATGAGTTTCTCCTCTGGGTTTCTGTAGCCTTCCTTGTTAAAAGTGAAATGTTTATGGTTGAGTAGGTTTATCTGCCTCAGCACTGCAGACAAAGCACCCCAGACCATCCCCATATGACAACAATACAATCAGGTTAGGTTAACGTTTTTCAACTCAGACTATTAGAATTGCTAACATTTCCAAGGTTGTGCTGTACAACCTTGCTGAGAACTCTATTCTGGCACTGCTGACACTTCTCAGTTTCTTAATACTAAACCTCTGTGAGGTTGTGATACACACCATTATTAAGTAATGGGAAATATCATTTTTATAAGGTCTGGGTTAAATAAGTGAGCTTGTCTTTTAAAAGGCGTGAAGAAACCACTGCAAACCAAGCGATTCGCTTCAAGACCCTTGAGCTTTTCAGGAGGAATAATTATGGTAATAATAGCAACTTAATGAATGCTGTTTGTATCATTATTACCAATCACAACTATTCTGTTAAAATTTGCTTGGAAAACATATCCTAGAATCACTATATTGCATGCACTTCACATTGAGGATGATGCTGAAATTAAGCTTTACTTCATTTCACCAGCCTTCAACCTTGAATTTGACTTTGTTTTAAGGAGCTATGATTGTGTGATAGCCTTGATTAGGGGTATGGATGGGTGGCACATGTAATGGCTAAATTACTGACTAGGGCTTTCATACTGTGGTTGGATACAGTACTGTATAAGGGGTGTGTTTAGTAGTGGATGTGGGAGTCAAATGAAGTACCACAGAAATCCATCAAACACACTGTCAGCTGGTAATGATAACGTCCTGGAGAGCAAGGTCCCTTAGACAGTTGTGTCTATAGTGTGACCTGCCTGCCATATTTTCTGAATTGATGTGCTGGTTAGTTCGATACACCTTGACTGGGCTGGATTTAATGTATTATTTGTTTCTGAGCAACAAGGCACACAAAGCCATACGGGTCCTCTGATGACTTCACATGAAGTGACCTACAGCACCCGCATTACAGCACTAGTTTAGCATTGAAACAGCGCCGTTGAAGGAAGAAGGTACAAACACAGTCAATGCCATGTGAGGCAGGAGTTAAGTGGCGTTAGCAGTTCTGTAAGATGGATGAAAGAGAGATGATGAGATGTGGAGCACCTGGCACTGTTGAAAAGAGAGATGGATCGAGTGTGGGAACAGCGAGCAAACATTCCCCTCCAGCGAGTACACGATCCATCTGTGTATTTCAAAGCCTCCCTCCCATCCATCAATCGCTCCCTCTACCTACACTCCTGTCTTACCTCACGCCACCTCCAACCCTGTCGCCCTAACTTGTCTCAGTCACCAGCGTGGAAGAGATTCAGCAGTTTCTGAAACACACAAGATGTCACAAGCTACAGATAGTCATCCATCTGCACATCTATCTGCAGCAGGCATATGGACTGGGACTGTGTGTGGTGGTTGATCAGTATGGGTGAGCGAGTGAGGCAGCATGGAATACATTATGTGCATGCCAAACTTCAGCATGGGTGAATGAAAGTATTAATATGTACTGTACAGTAGGTGCAAGGTTTACCATGAGCAGGCTTGGCAGGAGAAATCACGTATTGTCATGTACAGTAGCACTCACGTTGTTATTTTCCTTGCCCTTCCATAGTTATTTGCATTTTGCCATAGTTTCCTGATTTAATAAGATTTCATTTGCAGCCCTTGGGAGCCAATGTTCCAATATAGCAGCCAATCTGAGCTGTTGTTAAATAAAAACACTGCCCAAAGAAAACAGCCTGTTCTTACAGAAAAACAAGCAGTATAGAATGGATTACTTTTATTTTTTCTGCTTTAAACTTCATTAACGAGCAAATAAGTCAAAGGTATTGTTAAAATTAGTCAATTTTGGCCTTTTAAAGGTGTAGTCGGTGATTGTACACATACTGTATACTTTCAGTCAAATTCAGGGAATATCTACTCGCGGTCTGATAGCTGCCCACCACACAACACTATCCCATCCTTGGTTACGTTCCAATGTGGGGGACAGAGCACCCTATGGCATTGAAGAGAGAAGTGCTTTTATTTTGATCAAGCTCAACAAGCTTTTTCCACAATCACTGACTCCACCTTTAAAACAAAGTGCTTTACAGAAAACAAGAAAAGGAACAAGGTGCACACATATAACTAATGAAATATATTGAATAATAAATCATGACTGACAAGTGAAAACAGATAACAGAATAAACACACCATTAAATAAAATGACATAAAGCGAGTCTATAAAAGATATGTGTAAAACATTTCCCAGTCTGTACTGCCCCTCACATTTTAGCTCACATTTCACCGCAGAGCCCATAGAAGTATACAGGCCGGGCCAGAGGTGCCCAGGGCGACACTGGCCAGAGAGGCTGGTTTTGCATTAGATGCCTGCCCAGGCTTGTTGGGAGCATGCCAGGGATGGTGCTCCAAGCCAGCTGGTGGTTGCTTGCTGTTAGCGCTGCTGGATGAATTGAGTGGGAAAATTAAGCCTTTGATCGATTGTCTCACTGCGGACATTAGAAACACCTAAGACTGCCATGAGTCAGCGAACTGCGATGGCCACCATTTTTCTCCCCTATTTCTAATCTTTGTACACATAAGGATCCTCTCATATCT
>JAODUG010045232.1:0-16431 GCA_027564795.1 Aphredoderus sayanus | reverse complement strand
TAATTTCAGCATTTTCATTATTCACATAATATTAAGCACAAACAGAAATTCTGTCCAATGTCTGTAAAGTATTTACAGACATTGGGAAGACAGCATGAGAATATAATCTATTTTCTATTGGCTTTTCCCCCCAAGTGAAAATAATATTCATGAATATTTTTTATATAAGCTATTAAGAGCATATCACAGGACTAGTAGACTAGTGGCCTTTATCCACAGGAGACTAAGCTCTCTTGACATTATGAATTTAAATAGGAAAATATTTAAATCCATTTGATGCCAAACTGTCCATATGAGCCAAATAAATTAATATATGGATTCATTTTCTTTAACGTTTTCAACACAGCTATCAGTTCAGAACCTGTCCGAATGAACAACCTCTACAATGTGTTGGTGTCCCTCTGTATATTCTACCATGGATTATTGAGCCAATGAGTGAAAATCACCAGCCATTTAAAGTGGATTTGTCTGCAAGGCAGCGATAAACGCCAGCTTGCCTTGCCACGGCTTAGCTCCTCCATTCTGAAAAGGAGTTGTTTGAAGGACACGCTTCTAGTAAACAGGGCAGTGGCGGCAAGAGAAAAGGAAAGTAATTTGACTGCTTGGCTTTACTTAAAAAGACAATGCCAGATAATACAAATATGAATAATTAATTGTTACAGGCCCTTAAGACGCGTTCTTGATGCTTAATTACTGATTGTGATGTTTCCACATGGCACAATGAGATTAAAAGATTTCAAAGGGAAAGTCGGCTCACACAAACAGGAAGTGGGGGCGGGGGAAGAGTTTCATCATCTTGGGCCTAACTTTACAGGGATGCTCCTTGGTTTGTGTCTAGAACTGCCCTTGTGGTGGAGTGCATCACTGCAAACAACATTTCTGAGAGCACTGAATGGCTCACAGTCCTCTCTGCTCCTCCTACTCCCCATACAGCACTCTGGGCTCGCGCTGTTCTCCACCCTCCCCCCTACATCCACCCACACTTTGGAGGACGGTCGTTGTGTTTCAGGATATTAACACTCCAGCTGGGGAAGAAATGCGGGGTTCTGCACATTTAATATCTCACATGTCATACGCAGAGTTTACGGAAACACATTAAGGCCCTGGTACGAGATACAATTCTTCCTAACCCTCCCTCTGTCCTATGGGTCAAAATGACCCAGTGCACTTGCCAGTAGCGGGCGCCAACCACAACACAACAGGGTTTTAATGTGGTGTATGTGCAAACAATAACAAGGACTCATAAATGCTTATGCTCACATTCCCTTAAAAGGTTGCGACAGCGATTGTAATGTATACACTTTTGCTAAATTCAGCGAATATGTTCTCACGGTCCGCTAGTTGCTCATTCTACAAAGAACACAGTGTTTCTACATAGCCTCTGTAAATGGCAACACAAATAAACACAACACCAATAGCCTAGCCTTTGCAATGCCAATGAGCCACATGTCCAATGTGAGGGGTGGAGCTTCTGAGGGAGCATCCTATGGCATTGAAGGGAGAGGTGTTTTTGTTTTGACTGTTATATATATCAATATTCTTTCTGCAGAATCCCTGACGCCACCTTTAATTGAATTTGAGTATGTGCAAATAACAAGAATTCTAGATGCTGGATTGCTTACGTTCATATTCCCTTCATCCTTATACAGCTCTCGCAAACATTAATAGCCTACTGCACATTTTTAAAATATAATATTGTAAATGCTGTAAATGTAAAAAATATAACAAAAATAACAAAAATAAACAAATATACAAATACACACGTTTCATGTAAATAAAAAATAGAAATATCTAAAACCAGAGAAATTGCTGCAGTGGTCTCAGGTCTTCCCAGAGCTGTGGGTTCCTTCACTCTACTGCTTCACTGCAGGTCTTCACCGCCCCTCCCCTTCTCCACCACCACCACCACCACCCCCGCTTTCCTCCACACACACACACACACACACACGCACGCACACGCACACGCACACACACGCACACGCACACACACACACACGCACACGCACACGCACACGCACATGCACACACACACACACAACCCTCTCCATTTCCCTGCCATTGCTAGTGTCAACATAGAATATGTAGGTTGCCCACAGGCCCTGAAGGAATCTTTCACACCGCACTCACATAATCACTTCAGACCGGAGCTGTTTAGACCGACATGTCCACCGAGACTGAGCAGCTGCTCGCTGCCGGCCAGCGGACAGTATAGACTAGATCAGCTGCAACAGTGAAACAAATAAGAGTCGCTACAGATCAGGGAGTCTGTCTTTTTGGGCGTCAAATGTCAGATGGAAATGAGACGCTGGATCCAATATGTTTGCAGGCAGTGTCACTGCATTAAAGGAGCTGTAGGTGGGATTTTAGAGCTATACATGTGGTGTAATTTATTATCAAGACACAGACATCCTTCAGCTCTCAGTGAGTGATATGCTCTGTGAGAATATCAGCTCTGGTTGATGGCCCCCCGCTTCCATATAAGTCGATTTTAATGTTGTCAGCTGCCCGGTATTTTCTGACCAGCCATGACTCTTTTCCCATATTGGTCCAAACCGGCTCCAGAAGAGGGGGCGGGTGGTGGGCAGAAGAAGAGAGGGTGGGTTTCTGGGTTGTTGATTTACTAAATCTTGCTTATAAACAAATTTAGCTAACTTAACTTTCAAATCCTTTCTATAGCAGCTTTAATTGAATAGTGTATTTGTTGTGTGTGTGCTTGGGTGCGTGCCTGTGTGTGTTGGTGAATCTCCTACACAAACCCCACCTCAGCTTACAGCAAAAAACAGCTCACATTGTTTCAGAGGCGAAAGAGAATCCGATTCCCCATACGTAGAAAGCACACAATTTAATTACATGTTTAATGACTCCTTACATTAGCAAACAGGCTTTTTCTTCTCTATTCCCCAAGGCAAGAAGAAACAAACATTCTCTCCTCCAATTACAACCATCCATTGGAAGACTGCCCTTTGATTGTAAATGATTTTTTTTAAAGATTGACAAAGAAATTCTTTATATGCATGGTTATTCTTTAAGAAATGCAGACACGCGTATGCAGCCATATGTGTGACTTTTAATGTGTGTGACTTGTTTAATATCCCATTTACAGCAAAGAATGAGGAATCTGAGAGCTGCTGCCATGAGGAAAATAATAACATTGTCTATTGTATCAGTCAAAATCACACTCAGTCAAAGTCAAAACTTTGTACAGTATTTTGTTGGTAGGTAGTTTAATTACTTGCATAATGAAATATGCTCTTAGATGTGTTTTTCTAGCCATGGGTAAAGATTTAAAATATGTATACTTACATTTAAGTGTATAGTTGTATATCACTTGTGAAAAGAATATTCAAATAAAATTACATTATAGAACGAGCGTATAAAATATTAATATATTACATTCTCACCTATACACATTAAACACTGTATCTTATATAAATTAATTATAGTAAGACAAAATAAGATTATAAACACTGACAGGATCTGATCAAAGTTAAATCATTACATCACAGGCATAAATCAGGTAAGTTCTGCAGGTACTGTAGATATTAATATTCCTTGCTTTTGACTTTTCCAACTTCCATTCCAAAAAATAATGATCGCAGTATCTCAAAGCATGCCTTAAGATATTTTTAATTCCACTGCACTATAAAAGCCTCTTTAAATGTGATTTTGGGTAATATTTAGCATTGATTTTGCAGCTTCATAAATGTGGTTGTATTGAGGACTAGCATAAAATGGCATAGATTCTATATTATAAAGGTAAGTTGAAAAAGCAAAACAGAATTGCTTTTTTTCCCAATTTAGTGTTGAAGACTAAAGACAAAATTGTATTAACGTCCTTGCATCTCATTCCTGAAGTAAAATGCAGCCTATCAGGGAAATATTAACATGAGAAGAAAATAAGCTAAACTGCAAATGTCATTTGACATAAATAATACCCCCAGTTCATCACAAACCTATAGTGGGATATTCAGAAAGAACTCTGTGACATTTAACAAAACATTTATTCTGCTATAGTCTTATCCTCGCCATAAGCAAAACCAGGCACTGTAAAGTTGATGTATCTTCACCAGATGTATTTTCCTGACATTTTCCTGCCAGATGGTTATTTTCCAACCCCAATAAGACCGGCGTTTACTACTGCTGAGGCTGTTAAAGACACCATCGACTTTTTAATTAAGTCAGATTAAGGGTCTATCAGTGTGAGGGAGGTAATGTAGGACAGCACAAAGCCAATCTCTTCCTATTTCTCTATCCTGTGAGGCTTTAACAAGTCTGCTCTCATTCTCTGTTGTTATAGTGAAACATGTAACATTGTGGCTTGGCTCCTAATTGCTCTATAAAGTCTCTTAATCCACTTCCACTATTTCCTTTATTGTGTATAATCGTTTTTGTCTTACTATAGTTTGTTAAATGGTACACCCGGTACATGTTTTATTACTTTATTATTATCATTAGCAAATCATTATTAGCATTAGTAACGAATACTCATTTCATATTTTACCGTTGATTACTGTCTCCGTCGATTAAAGATATACAAGACACCACAAAGGTAGATATAAGGTGTTCATTTTGTTTCCAGTATTAGAGCATTATAGATAGATATAGATTATATTAATATATAATACATGCAAGACTGTATACAGTCGTTTTACTATGTTCATAAAAAATATATGTATATTCATATTATGTACAGTATAAATAATTTTTTCAAGGCACTACTTCCGGAAATCTCCACACACCTGCAGCTATCAAAAATAAAGTGAGTAGCGTATCAAGAGAGAGAGAGAGAGAGAGAGAGAGAGAGAGAGAGAGAGAGAGAGAGAGAGAGAGAGAGAGAGAAGAAAAGCTTTAAAAATGCAGCGTGGATTGGGTAGAGATACTAAATGGGAGACAGAAAAGAGAGCAGGTCAGAGATGTATGACCTGGATTGACTATCTCAGGCTCTGACTCCCCAGCCACAAAATAGACTTTGAATCCTTCCTTTGATTGACTCCGTAGAGGAATTATCCAGAGGGGTGGCGATACTGGAGAACCTTCATACACCTCGCACATGGGTCACATTCACAGTTGTGCAGTTGTAGGCCCTACTCTATAAGTGAACGGTATTCATAGAAAATCCTATTATTTTTATTGGGAATCTACATTCTACATTCATTAACAATAGCGATGCAGAAGTGACTGCAACCACTTCATGAATACTTTATGTTTGCAACTGAAAACATGATAAGCAAAGAGGAAGCAAATGTTTCCAGGAATATTTCTTGTTACAAAAATTTAATTTAATTTAATTTAACTAAAAGTTCATCAACAGAGAAAGGGGTAAGAAAGATTAACCCTGCCCAGACTTTAATAATGTAAAGGCTGGCTCTGCGAGACTACTTTGTTGCTAGTCTAGTGAGCCTGCCTATTACCTGTCTATCTTATCCGTCTGTGACTTTCTAAATATGGTTGTTGTCGTTTGTACATTGCCTGATAGTTGCGTGTAATTTGACCGTATGTATGAAAGATGGATTTGGATTACAGACTTTGGTATGTTGGCTCAGTGTATGTGTCTGCATCTGGACCCAGAGTCAGGTGTTGTTATGCTGGTCATCAAAATACACATTGAACTGGGGAGGAGATCGGCTGCCATCTTGTCCATGCCACTGGACATAGTGAAGGAAAAGGAGGACATTTTACATTTACGTGATGTTTTAGTAATTTATCAGACATAATAAGTATATTATACTGTAAGTACAAGGTACAAAAAAATAACTAAAGGCAGTAACTACAGCTATAATTACTAAGTACCTATAGACGTTATCAAAAGGATAAATGGGCAATCAGCAGTTCTTGGACTGTACAACTACTGGTTTAGAGATAGTTTAGTTAATGCTATATAATGTATGTAAACATGACAAGGAGATCCGCACTATATGTAAAATAAAAAGTATTGTACTTATATTTTGAATCGATATGTGACTGTACATTTATATTTGAGATAATAGATTATTATTTGTGACTCAGTCGCAGTTCTTTTTTCATCTACAGCATTGCTTCGGGCTGCTATTGTTGCTATAAACACTTAAATATCAAGATTGCCTTTTGCTTTTATATTGTAAAGACACTTCACTTCTGACACATCCTTTCTAAAAAGGTTGCAGCGCTCCAATAATCAAAGACCTTGGCGTGGAGCCAGGACATTATCTACAACCAATCGTGCGGTAGACAGTCGAAAGAAGGTAATAGGTTTAGCCACTTAAATCTGTGCACAAGAAACTCTATTATTGGTAAAGTAATAGAGACTGCCGAGGTTTGTAAGCTCCGGCTGTTTGCCTAATTGCAGATCTATGAACAACATTGAAACTAATTTACATATGTAAATTCCACACGGGTCATCGGGGGCTAGTTTCTTGGCAATGGTTCTGTTTGCCCACAGGACATGCGGTGATATGTCGTGAGAGGGAAGGAGAGACAGTGCGAGAGAAACAGAGGGAAACCAAATTAGAAAACTATGATAGAGAAAGAGCTACTTGCAGTGAGTCTAGATTAGAAGCCACAGACAGGATTTGAAGGACACGGGGTCTATCTAATAACAAAGCCTATGAAAGCGTATTGAAGTAAGAAAAATAAGACGGTTTTGCTCCGCACAAGGAAGCGGCAGGCTCCGCCCGGGCAGCCAAGAGGCAGTACATATCAAGGCCTACCGCCGCTTGCTGTTGTTGGAAACTCGGCTTCCTGTCGGCGGGCCAGAACGGCGAGGATCGCCGCGGGTGTTTGACAGCTACAAGCGTCTTCGGAACGACTCCCCTCACCGAGTTCAAGGGCTCCGAGACTCACGCTGATGGGCTCAGATGTGCACAGATGTTGCGGCGCGCAAGCCTATGATAGTGGCGCGCTGTGTTACTAATTCATATTGACAGTAGGGACAGTAGGAGCAGGTCCGTGGGGATGCCCTGCCTTTAGGTTGCAAGCAGCAAGCAGCTACAGTGCGCGTGTGTGAGTTTGCAGGTACATGTGTATTTGCATTTGTGTGTGTGTGTGTGTATTACTGAAGGTGTGTTTGTGTGCTTTTACTTCTGTGTTGTCTTTGTACTTACGTAATACTATGTGGAATTTGTACCTTTCTCGTGTGTCTCTGTTTACTTCTACTTGACTCACTACAAAAGCAAATCAAAAAATGTGTATATCCTGTTACATTACTATACCTTCATTGATTCATTCTGGACACCAGCTGGTAATATTGTACATCTGAGGACTCATCATATTGATTTGTTTTTTTTGTTGAACTACTTTCATTTTACTTTTTGCTTTACTTTTACATACTCACGTGAGTTGTGCACTCTCGTGCACATGTAACGGTGGCCAGCAGGTAGCTGCACAGTTAAACCTCACTCTCCGACACCTCATAGGACGCTCTGGTGACACATGCTAACCCCATTGGGTTTTAGAGTGTCTTGTAGGAGCGTACGCTCTCTACGTGGGTTCGTGTCCCGGTCGGAATGGACCCGGTTACACACATATAGATTGCCAGACTTACATGCCAGATTCCTCCGTGTATACAGGAGTCACAGCCCACAACACAGTGTGCATAGGAGCCTGGACAGAGCCCATCAAAGAGTATGTATAGGAGCCTGGACAGAGCCCATCAAAGAGTATGTATAGGAGCCTGGATACAGTGGTGCTTCACACTATAGCCAAGACGGGCTCACATCTCTCTCTCTCGCTCTCTCTCTCTCTCTCTCTCCCCCTCTCTCTGATGGATCTGGTACTTGAGTAACAGTCCAGTAATTAATCCAGCTCCCAGATGGTGTGTACGTGTGTGTGTGTGTGTACATGTGCGCCCGTGTGTGCACATGTGCATGTGTAATTCCTTCTCCTTTCTCCTCTGGGTAGCTCAAGCTATACTCTGTTCAGACCTGTCTCCACCTGGGGAAAATCAGCCCCAGGTAGACTCCACAAGGATTCTGGGTAGGTGTTGAATAGGAAATGGAAGCATACTAGTGTAGGTAGTGACACATTTCAACACTGATTAACATTTCACTTTCCTTATGTTGTGTTTTGATAATGCAATTTGGACGCATTGTGCTGTCCCAGTAATGAAACCCGTGCAAGAATATAGACAATTAAAGACGTTATAGATTAAGAGACACATATACTTTATTTATAAACTGCTACGAAAATGTTAGTAATCTAATAATTGGTTAAGTGTATTACTTCCTTACTGCTAACTTGTGATCAGCATGTACCATTTGGCATCTTATTTTACTGCCACACCATATTAAAAGCGGATCATCAGACGAATTGACTATGAAACTACTTTCATATTATAAACAATATCCTGTAGTTGCATAGAATGGTTGATCTGGATGTGTTTACTCACAGAGCATGTACATAGTTATTGCATTGCAGCTACGTAATCCCCATTTTTCAATGTGAAATTCATTTTACTGTGGTGAGTCACAATTGTATTTCCACTCAATTCAGAGATTTCTAATAAAGCTGGATGCTTTTGTTGTGGTGCTAGTGTTTGTTTAGGACAACAGTAAACGTTTAATCACCGAGGACAGCTCAGACAATACATAAATATTTGGACATATAGGAGCCTCAGCTTAGCATACAATTAGTTGCCATACGAAACATCTGCTTAAAGATTTCACTTTTCTAAACCTGGTTTTCCCACTTTTCCAAATTAAAGTTTGGGGAAAATGACATAGGGAACCGATCATCAAGGCGACAGATCACAGAGAGAAAGAACGCGTTAGGTGCCACCGACGAATGCAGGGCTTTGAACACTCACAAAAACACATTCTCTCTAAATCAATAATCCAATATGTTCAGTCGAGAGATAACTGATGATCAGAGCACAGAGAGAACGTAGCTCTGAGAGGCACCTCAATCACGCCGAGCTGGCACATTTCAAGCAGCCAAAAGCTTTTTTGCGGGAGTGTCATTTCACCTCTTTTAATGATGAACACTGGAGACAAATGAAGACAATAACTAGGGATGGGATTAGACTTCCTATAAAAGTTCAAAAGAAGGACATTTCGGTGCCACTGGGCCAGATGGGCAAAGATTCAGCTGGCAGTGTCTGAGTAAAACATAACCGTATGGGCGTACAACTTCAGTTCTATTTTGAATCACATTAAAATATACAAATAAATTCAAATTCTCAGAGCTAAAAAATTATATAATTATATACATAATGAATTTTGGCCATACCAAAGTGGAGACACACACACGTCAAAGTTTCTTAGTCTTGCTAATTAGTACCAAAGGTGTTCATCCCTATTGTTGCTTAATCCATTCACAGGGGAGCAGGGCTTTGTCAATAAACAACATGGGTCATTGAATGGAACACAACGGCACCGCTATTATGCCCAATCAACCTGTATGGACGGACATTGAGGTCCCTGACAGCTGAGATTGAACCCAGCAGGCAACAGATATACCGTTACGCAATGCTGGGGCGAATTTTCCAGCACAAACAAATCAAGCGACAACATTATTTTATGCACTGATCAGACATATGTCTCTTTACGTGACTGTGGATGTTTTCAGATGATGAGGCAGCATTTAGAAATATAAGGAGAACACAAGGTTGTTTATGAATTTATTTGCACAAATTGGTCATGTTTTATTCAAAAATCAAGTCTGTATTTCATAATCTCCGTCCCTCCTTTAAGAAGATCTAAAGCACTAGTGTACTTTTGTGTAACTCAATGTTGTAGCTGATTTTTGATAGTCCCTTGTTCGTGGTATTCCATAAAGAATAAATTTTCTTAACCTCCAGTGACTTCCATTGAATCTAAACATTATATATCTACCAACATCATATGTCTTCCAACATCTCTGCTGGTAGGTCAGGTATTATCAAATTAATTTAGATAGGCTATTGCAATTCAATGTTGAAAATAAATCATATAGAAACATTATGAAGCTTCGTGACATGTTAGAAGTATGTTTTTTTAAATGAATGGAAGTTCATTGCATATCAAAAATGATAGCTGTTATGTTCAAATTAAAATGATGGGTGTTAGGTTAAAACTATCAGCATGTGCATTAGCTTCAAATGTAAGTAATAAAGTATGGAAGTGTATTGCATTAATTTGAATGTGGTAATTATGTCTTGACAACCTTCGACATCTGAGAAAACATCTGGTAATTATGAACTACAGTAACGTGTTATATTGAAAATGGATCAAAAGAATCTGAGAAATGATGAAGAATGTGGGACAAAGCAATCTGTGACTGAACTTGCATGATACGCTTAAAGGGTTACATATTGTACGATGCCAGCATTGACTTGGCACCACTGGGCATGGGTTGGTCACGTGCAACAGTGTGTGTCATTTAAGCTATACTGTAACTTGGCAGCTATGGCTTGCCTAACTGCCATTCCATTCCATCAATGGCACTGGCACAGTAGAGGTGCCTGTTGCTCTGGCTCTCCTATACTCTTGTACGGTGTAGTAGGCCTATGACATATGCGTACGAGGGTGAGCAGGCCGGCCCATGTGTATGTTAACCTGGCACAGTCAGCATCAATCACATTATAAACTAATGTACAACTTGCTGCTGCCATGGTCCAATAATAAGCAGCTGCCTAATGATAGCAGATAAAACACCATTGGCTGTGTGTGTGTGTGTGTGTCTAAGTGGGAGATCGTAAATGGTAAGCCTTATATATTTTTTATATAAAGGGTTGAGAAGGGAGGTGTTTGTGCCATATAAATAAAGTTGAGTTGACATCGATGCCTTCCTATTACACACACCGCTGGCCAAGATCATACTGCTAAGCATGTGTGTGCCAAGCTGCTGTTGGCTCCCGTGTGTTATGATGGCTACTGCCGTACCTGCAGACATACGTAATACGTAAAGTTGTCTTGAGCATAGCTGACGATAGTATTCTCATTTGGATTAAGGGTCTCAAAATAAAGAGAGGTAAGTCAAAGTGATTTGATCTTTTCTCGGATTTACATGATATTATCTCCTCAGAATTAGGAGATCTGCATGTTCTTAAAATATGTCATAATAACAAGATATTTTACATATGCAAAGTAGCAATATGCTTGATTTCATATACCTTTTCAACAAAAGTTTGGTTTTACTAAAAGGTTTTTCAGAATAAGATATATAATACTGTACATTGCTGTAACCACACTAATTAAGCTTCCCTTTATTCTACATACATACTTGTACTTATGTTGTTTTAATTTCACCAGTAGGCTTAGGCTATGTGCATATGATTACATAAATGTGATTAAAGAATAATTACTTTTGAGGTTTTTCATTTTCCTGACCCTGGAAATAGCAAACACACTCAACACAACATGATTGCAATAACTACTGTATGTAACTATTCTTGTTTTACCTTGCACCATTAATCAATACATGACTTTTATTTGGGTTGTTTGTTTTCAATAGACTGAAATAAACATTCAGTCTGACATACTTTGATTTAATTTAACAAATGCATGCATATTTCCATTAGCCTACATTAGCTCTACCCACAATGAAATTATTCACACCTTCAGAAATTGTTTATGTTGTCGGTTGCAGCAGGGATTTAGAAAGGTTAATAGACATACTGCACAATTAAGAAACAACCAAAATACCTGACATTTAATTGCGATTAATTTCTCACCTGGTAGCTAACCTGAAATGTAGCAAACATTTGCAGAGGCAGCAGTGAGGGGAAGTTTTATCTTGTCACCATAAGGTGTTTGCATTGTGACTACCATATGAAGCAAAAGCAACACACTCAAAAAAGCAGTCAGTAGAACATACTGGTTTCTCCTCTGGGATGATATACCTACAACGCACCATGATCTCGCCTCATTTCAGCACAGCAGTGGACGTGTTTCAGGTGGGCTACATCGCCCCCTAGGCGCACTACCACACAACACACGCCCAGATCAACTGTAAAACTAACAGCAAAAATCTCCATCCACTTAATAACACATTGGTGTATTTCCACTAATTCCACTTATAATTCCCATCTGCCACCATACAGCCGAAATAACGGAGCTTATTGGATGAAGTGGGGAAGGATGCGGGGAGAGAAGCAGGAAGGTGAAAGAGGCTGTCCGCCTCAGATGACGGGGGGGGGGGTGTAGAGAGAGGAAGGGGGGGGCGATGACAAGTCCCCGTGGCTGTGGACAGATGCTGGTTGCCGTGACAGCTGGCGGAGGTGGGCGCACCTGTCTGCGGCTCTCTCCGTCTCCCCCTCGGCTGGTACCCGGGAGCAGGCGACAGATGGAGTCCGGAGGTTCTGCACTGTGGTCCCGGCGCTCGCCGATTCTCTCCGGTCTACCCGGCTCTGCCGATGTACGGGGCCAACCCCGCGTCACCGCCAGGCTCGACTGCATTGCTCTCTGCCCTCGCACACACTTCACTGCCTCCCGGTGGACAAAGGCACAAACTTGTTTTGTAAAAAAAAAAAAAAAAACTTTACTTTTTTGTCCGTATTCAGACTAAAGTCTTGCGTTGCTTTTTATGTCGAAACTTTTTTCATCATAAAAATAAAGAATTCCAATAGCGACGGGAAATATTCATATAAGCATATTATAGCGACGGCATCTTCTGTACCGATTGTGGCACAAAGCCCCGTGACGCCATCTTGAGCTAGCAGGTGTTTGTCATAAAGGCGGTGCTAATACATTTAACTCAAACTTCCTTTCACACGATTGGACATCCTATCTTTATCTCACCCAATCAGACTGTTTAAAATCAACTAGAGTGCCGGTGGAAAACAAAACGCTTCAGATGGCCGAATTGTTCTTTACATGGTCGGCAAATGCTTTTGCATTGAGGGGTTCCATACTCCGCATTCGCGGACAAGTGAAATTGGAGCTTGCAAGGTCAGGAGGGTCTCACAAGGCAACAGCACAGGAAGGGTCAAATCGCAAAAGTAGTCCATTAACAACATACAAGCTTTGTATCTCTCCTAACCTTTGTAGTCCTCTTGTAATCAAATAAATATATTTAACCCTCGTGATGTCCTTACAATATCGTCTTGAACCACCAGATGGCGCCATCTTCTTGCGTATGATTGTATGTATTGTCATTGCTGTGTGTATTTATTTATTTATTAATTAATCCTTTATGCATTTGTTTGTTCTTCCGTGCCTTTTAACCCTCCTGTTGTCCTCAGGTTTTAAACCCACACCTTGTTGTGCCAGCAGTGCACATCATATGTCTGTGTAAGCTGTAGAATTAGGTTTAGCGCCCTCTATCTGCCACAAAGAGGTACTGGTTTTGGTCAGCTTGACCCGGAGGACATCATGAGGGATATATAAGCCCAGAGACCTCATCAGGTATAGCTCCAGCAAGGGAAAGGAAGGGTTGGCACGCCAAGTCAGCTACTTCATAGGATTTCCTATTAGCCGACTGCTGGTGTGTTAGCAGCAATACCCTGGGCTCTAATTACTGGCAGAGGAAGGAGCAGAAAACACTTTGTTTTCTTGTTGGGGGGAAATCGCCATGAAGGCTACATTTAAGCTTCCCCGAGGAGCCAAGGAGTCGCCCTCTATCTGCCGCGCGCAGTCCACGGTGAGCCCCGGCACGTAGTGGCCTGGGTCTTCATTAACATGCGTTGCTGGAATATGACTAAGGCCCCTTTCTTCCACAGCATGCCCATGCTGATCCCCGAGGAATCTTTAGAGCACATTAATGGGCTTCTGCTGTAGATAGTAGCAGCATTCGTCCTTTCAGAAAAAGCAGAGGAACCCCTGCACCCAACCCCCCTCCTCCCCCCCATCCTTCTATTGATGCCGTATCTAGTTAGCTACAATTACTCCAGCTGGGATCGATGATGAAAGTTAAAACCCTTTGACAGCTGTCCAAGGAACTATCTCAGGGGTGTAGTGACAGCCCAGCAAAGGTCTGAACACAAGAAGGACAACAGAATGAGTCGTTACTGTACCGGGCTTTTAAAGCTCATAGAATAACAATGCTATTAACAATTTGTTCAGAAAGGATCATCAGGAGACGCAACCACCGCGTGAAATGAGACAGCTTATTTAGGTCCCCGAACAACGGCGTGATGAAAACATAGACGTGCGTAAAGGCAGTCAGCTCGCTATTATTCAGCCAGACAAAGCGTCTCTATTATCACCCAACATGAAATGAATCTAAAGGGAGCCCTCTTTTGGGCAAACCATGGAGCCATTAGCATGCAGGACTCAATCACAGGGGGAATTATGCATACAGGGAAGTAATGTGACCACCACTGAAACAGGGAACGACTGATGTTCCAGAAACAAATCCACAAAACGTTGTGTGTGTGTGGATGTGTGCATAACAGAGTGTGTGTGTTTGTATGCATCAAAATGTGTGTGTGTGTGTGTGTGTGTGTGTGTGTGTGTGTCTGTATGCATCAGAATGCGTGTGTGTGTGTGTGTGTGTGTGTGTGTGTGTGTGTGTGTGTCTGTATGCATCAGAATGTGTGTGCGTGTGTGTGTGCGTGTGTGTCGTGGTCAAGGAAACGGGGTGTGGTTGGCACGCTGGCGTTCAGCGGCACCCAACGCTGCAGCTAATCAGCTGCTGGCAAAGCGCGGGGAGGGGGGGGGGTATGGGGGAAGGGGGAGGGGGTGGCGTCCCTGTGGCGGCACCCTGGGTCTGCAGGCCCGGGTTTTGAAGTTTAATGATGCCAGCTGCCTGCTCTGCCAGCGCTGCCAGTCTGCACACGCTAACGAGCTGGCGTCGCTGATGGCTCGGGCCAGGGCGGCAGCACCTGGAAAAGTAGGCACGCACACACACACACACACACACGCATGCACGCGCGCACGCAGGCGCGCGCTTCAATGAAGGTGGGGCGTGGCTCCTACCAGAGCCCGTCTGGGGGCCCGCTGGAGACCCAGGGAATCCGTGGAAGGCCCCGATCTCTTTGAAGAGCGCCCCAATTTCCATATTTCATTACGCCTTGCTGACTGACAGGGCCCAGCCAGATGTTCTATTTTCGGCTATTTAAATTCTGACCTGCTTTTCTGCCACGGGTTGCAAAAATAAATAGTTTTAATCAAAACGCAAGATGCCAAGGACGGTGAGGAGCTGGATGCGCTCGCACGCTCGGTATTTGCTGGTTGCCCTCTTTTCGTTTGATAAAGAAATGGAGTTATAATGAAACGCGGTTACGAAGAAGGAAAACATATCACAGAGAAAATGCAATGGACTCAACATGGCTGTGCCACAAAGCATCACAAACTAGCTATATGTCATTATCACGAAACTAAATAGCATTCAGAAATGTTGTTTAGGTCACAATTCATGCAGGCAGTTAAGTCACACACACACACACACACGCACACACACACACACACACACACACACACACACACACACACACACACACAACAGAGCTACAAATGGACAGCTACTGTAACTGCACTCTGCATAATACTGTATTTGTATTCACTGACCATTGAGTTGGCCATGTAATAGAATGTCTTTAACTTTTTGTTCTTGCAGAAATTACATTTGGGCATATTTGAGCATGGTTACCCTCCTGTTGTCCACCGGGTCAAACTGACCCAAAGCACTACCTCTTTGTGGCAGATAGAAGTCGCCAATCCTAATCCCACAGTTTACACACACATTTGATGTGCACTGCTGGCACAGCAAGGTGTGTGTTTGAAACCGGAGGAGGAGGGTTTCAAAGGAGGGTTAAAAAGCAAAAACAAATAACACAAATACATAAGGAAATAATTAATGAAAAAAATAAATACACAGCACTGACAATAAAGAGATCTACACAATCAGACACAATCAGATGGCGCCATCTGGTGGCCCAATATGATATAATAAGGGCAACAAGAGGGTTAAACAAACAATTTTCTATGTAAAGATATAGTGATGTAGTGGTGTTTCGAGCAGAGAATAACATGTCACACTCCCTGTGTGTGTGTGTGTGTGTGTGTGTGTGTGTGTGTGTGTGTGTGTGTGTGTGTGTGTGTGTGTGTGGTAATCTGAGCTCCTCTGTTCTTTGTTTGCATAGCCGGGTGGCTGGAGAGTGCATGTGTGTGTGTGTGTGTGTGTGTGTGTGTGTGTGTGTGTGTGTGTGCATGTGGCCCACAGGGCATTTGTTTTGGTGTAAGATGCTGGTGCGCTTAGGGTGCCATCTAGTGGTATAAAGTCATATAGCACCACTGTAAACATGACTCCTGTGTCAGTACAAAAGTGTTTCCTGCCATTGTACTACCCACCTCAGACACACTTCAAATACACAGGGTCTCCTATTATGCTGGAGACTTTCATGTATGGCTTAAATAAATAATTAACATCTATCAAACACTCGTTTATGTAGGTTTCTTCAATAGAGCTCCACTCCCTGATCCTTTGGTATATAAAATTTCACAGAAAACAATATACTGTATATCCCTTGTGATGTCCTCTGGGTCAGAATGACCCAAATCACTAGCTCTTTGTGGCAGATAGAAGGCGCTAAACCTA
>JAODUG010045221.1:0-12812 GCA_027564795.1 Aphredoderus sayanus | reverse complement strand
GACATTTGTGCTTTGTTCATGTATCCTGTTGTTTCTACATGGTTGTGAACGAGTGCTGGTAGAGCCATTAGTTTCATAGACATGTCTTCTCCTGCTGCAGGTGCTCTGTACTGTGCAGTGAGGAACTACTTCACCAAGGCTGAAGATGAGGTGGCTCTGACCATCGGGTGTGTGGTGCAGGTGCTCCAGATGTCCAACGACGGCTGGTGGCTTGTCAGGTACTACAACACAGCCGCCCGGCTGTCAGTGCTGTTGGCCCACACAGCTACAGACACACTGTCTCCATGTATGGAGGAGATGTAACCTCTCTCTGCTCTGTGTGCAGGTACAAGGCGAGAGTCGGCTACGTGCCCTCCATGTACCTGCAGCCCTACGCCAGCCCACATGCAGGCCTGTGCAGCCTGCAGAGGAGGCTGCATTCCTCCACGGCCAACCTGGCAGTCCCTCGGGCGGCAGGGAGGCAGCCCCCGGCCCCCTGCCTGCCAGGGGAGGCCTGCCCACAGGGCACCTCTGCCCCAGAGAGCCGTAAGAGCAGCGTGGGCAGCGTGGGCAGCGTGGGCACGGACGTCTCCGGCTTCACCTCAGGCTCCTCCAGCAGCAGGGAAGATCTCCGCGGCGACCGGGGCAGTGGCAGGTCTGCGTCCATGTGCAGTGACAGCAGCGGGAGCGGCCCTGACCTCAGCCTCCCCCAGCCAGAGGGCTCCGCCTGCGGCCCCGGCCAGGCTGCCCCCCGGGTGCCCCCTCGGCCCAAGGACCAGGAGATTCTGACACGGTGCACCACCATGACCCGCACGGCAGCTCTGGCCTCCAGGACACGCCTTCTCTGCCAGGCAGACTCCCCCCAGAGCCGCTAGTGGGCGTGGGGTCAGTGCACGTTGAGGTGCACGCTTGTAGGTGTCAGTACAGATGCCTGCTGTGTAGCCCTGAAGTAAACTTTATGTTTAGTTCTATGAATTATTCTCTTTTACACAAAGCTGTGGTAGTTTATCTATTTTTCAGTCATTGCCTCCTTTACTAAAGTATTGTTTCCTTGCAATATATCTAAAGGAATCCACTGAATAGATAGCATGATGATTTCATAATATGAAATATAGTGCTCAATAGTTCACAAAAAACACCAATGATTGTTTCTGACTGTAACTGGTAGGCAGTATATAAAATAGGAGATATACACGTGAGATTTCCTGTTTGATTTTAAGAGGTATCAATAATATTTTATTATATTGTATATTGTATCAATAATACGCAGAAAAATAAAAATTAAACAATTTTCTTGTTTTTCTTCTTTTTATTATTCAATGTTTGTGAGTGTGGAATGGGTTATGAAGGTATGCAGCCATTAAGTGGTTGTGGAGTTGAGAAGTATATTTTGAGTTAAACTGTAAAGCGTGATGATATATAACTCAAAATATACTCATAACTCCACAAAAAACACAGTGCAGTGGTTATAGGCAGCTTGCTCAAATATGCTTGCAGGTATACTGTATGTTAGACAATAAATTGTCTAACATAGAAAGAAATACTATATATGCACTAATGTAATGAAATCAATAATAATTCTGTTCCATTTTAGAATCAATAATAACCCAAAAGATAAATATACATGCAATGTAATTTTAACTCCGGCTGCTGTTGCTTTATCATGTTGCATATCATTAAGATGGGATGGCACATTAAAGAGGGCCCAACATTTGGGTTTGGTTTACTTTACAGTTCGCAGTGCAAAAATGTCTGAGCAAGACAATTATGTGTATTTTAAAGGTCAGAAGTGGAAGTATACTTGATTACAAGTACTCCCATTTCTGTACATTAATTTTCTAGACCTGAAGGTTTCTTTTAGTCATCAGTAATTTTTCTTTATTTTTCTTGAAGTCATAATTTAATAAGGCATAGCTAATTTCCTATGTACAGTAACTGTCATGCTTCCAGTGGCAGCAAAAATAAACTGTCAAAACAAGCCAAAGCAGGACAATCAGATCACAGTGTCCTGCATCCAAAATCTTATTTTTATATTATGTGTTGTCTTATATTATAATTTAAATACCACTTGTCATTCACACAAAAAATACTGAATATGCAAACATTAGTCAATACATTGAAACTTAAGCAAACATAAATACTATTTAACTACTTTCGGTTGGGTTTTGCTTGTCATTCTCAACTTGATCAACAGCAGAAGAAGTGGAACCTTATAAGACTCAGTATAATTGGCCTGTTTTTTTCATATCTTTGCATAAGGTATAGGCAGGAGTAGGCTAATTATCCTAGGGCATAGGCAATCATTTTAAGCAGCAAGCAAAAATGATACTGTGTGTTAAAGGTGGTATAATCAGTGATTGTAAAATAATTAGTCAAATTCAACAAATATTTACTCACTATGCTGCCTGTTTTGTGTGATAAAAACAGGTGTACCTACACAGCCTTGGCTCTGTAAATGGGAGCCCAAACAAAGTGATGCAAACAACACTATCCCAGCCTGCATGTGTGTGGGGCAAAGCTTCTGAGGGAGCATATGGCCTTGAAAGGAGAGACGTTTATGTTTTGATCAAGTAAAAAGTGCAGTTACGTACAGTATTTTATTATTATTACACATTAGTTATTTGCATTAGGGTGCAGAACCTGCACTCATTGGCTGAATTAAATGTAGGCTATTTGTCATGGCCGCAGCCATAAAATGCAATGTATTGCATTTTCAAGCACATTACTCAATAAATAAGTAGACATCTGCTACTGTATCACTTTTATTTTCAGGACAGTACGTTGAAACCTAAACAAAATGTATGCAAAGGATTACAGCTGCCATGACTAGATGTATCACATTTCTCTGATGGGGAAAATTGGTATGTATGTACTCATAAAAAACACAATAGAAGGATGACAGATTTACTGATCAAGCATTCTTGAAGAATGCATAACTTGTCTCCCTGCTTTGTAATTTACCTTCCTCTGTAGGCTACTATTACTTACCTACTCTCAGAATCCTAAGATTACATGTCTCTCTCAAGAAGTTATGGTAAAGAGGGCCCAACATTTGGTAATAAACTATATTCAAATCTTAGTCAATAAATAAATTGAATATACACAGATCTTTATCTAGAATCTCTACAGTATCTCATTTCACAAATTAGCAAACCAAAATACTACTAAACTACTTTACCTTTAATTTGATTTTGGTTATCATTCTCAACTTGATCAACGATCAACAGCACAAGAAGTGGAACCAAATAAAATGCAGTGTAATTTGCTTGTTTTAAATCATATCTTTAAGGTATTAAGCAGGAGTAATTCTCCTACGGCAGTAAAGTTAAACTGCTAGTCAGCGATTGATCATAATTTGTCAAATTGAACAAATATCTACAAACTATGCTGCCTCTTTTGTGTGCATGAATAAAAACTAGTTTGGGTTTCTACACAGTTCTGGCTCTGTAAATGGGAGCACAAAAAAGTGGTGCATACAACACTAGTCCAGCCTCGGCAATGCATGTGTGTGGGGCAAAGCTTCAGAGGGAGCACCCTATGGCATTGAAGGGATGTTTTTGTTTTGATCGAGTAAAACTTTCACCAAGCTTTCTCCAGAATGTGTGAATATACCTGTACTTATCTGATCAGCTCTATTACATTCATTACAGCATATTGTCAGCTGTCCAAATACACTCTATTTAGCAGACCATATCGTACTAAGCGACTTACAGTGAGTGCAATTACGTTTTTTATTATTATTACACATTAGTTATTTTAATTAGTGTGCAGACCCTGCACTATCACCGGCGAATCAAAAGTATTTGTCATGGCCGCAGCCATAAAATGCGCTGCAGCCTATTTAATTCTCAAGCGCATTACTCAATAAAAAAGTAATCCAAAGAAATGACCTGCTGATGTCACACTTTTATTTTCACGATATAATGTTGAAAAATATACAAAATGTATGCAAAGGATTACAGCTGCCAGCGAGAGTGCAGTGGTTGTAGGCAGCTTGCTCAAATATGCTTGCAGGTATACTGTAGGCCTGGGGACGTTTTTCTGGGAATCAATTAAAATAAATACTGATACTTCCCTAATCGTAAAACAAAAGCTTAAGTGTATTAAATCACTGTACCATCTTGTTTTAGATTTGGCTGTGGCCGCGGGCGATGTAGCTACCTGTCACGCAACATTGGCCCACAGTACAGTAAGTGACAAACTAGGGATTACAACTGTTTACATATAAGGAAGGTCACATTTTAGATAATACACGGTCTGTTGTGTTTAGTCTAAATGCTGGGAAATGAAAGTAACCTCTTGGACTGTGTGTTTGTGTACGTGTGTGTGTGCGTCTGTTGCAGACTTGCAGTACAGTACCCTATGTGCATTGCCTTTTTGCAGAAAACTGTCCAGAAGCAGATACTTTAGCTTGAATTGCCATAATGTTACTGCCACATAATTCGTTTTTATAGTAGTAAGTATACAGTATCATCTGAACTGAACATACAATGGACTTTTAAACAACACATATTATATATAAATTAGAATATACTGTATATTCTTGTTTATTTAGCAGATGTGTAATCACTGTAGGCTATTAAAACTATTATTTCAAAATCAACCATGGTCCATGATGTCATTGCTCTATAGTCGATTGAACTTTTAGCTAAAGCCTACTATTGACAAAAGATCATAAGCTATTGATCTTCTTGATAGCACCATTCATTCATCTCACGTATTCATTTTAGTTTACTGCATTTTACTACGGCTGGGTTACTGTCTAATGATAAAACACTTTCCTTTTCAGCAAATTCTTCCTTAAAGAAAATTATGGAATTAAACAACTTTAAAGTAAAGTCTACAATTGAAGTGTGATTGGAAGTGTATGCAACAGTTTTTTTCACCATGCACATTGGGTACAGTATGTAATTGAACATACTAAAAGTCGACAAAAATAAAATAATGGGAAATATTGAAAATACCACTTATGTTAGGCTTCAATAGCCAAAGTGTTGCCCATCTATCAAAATAAAAGTTTGTGGGATGAATTTAGGCTACACCACAGAATTGAGACATGTATTAAGTTTATATTAATGTATTATATGTACAAATTAATATATAACTAATATATTTGCTGTTTGTTCCCTAACCCTAAAAGAACCCTAAAAGAAGGAGTTTAGTTAGGCCTTCAGTCAACTTATGTTTCAGCCTTGCTGAAAGCACCAATTTCAATATGTTTACCTGCAGCCACCATGACAGTAGCCTGGTGTAACCAGATCCACAATCCACTTGGTGAACAGGGTCTGGCCATGCTCCATTGGAAAGTGTTAACAGTTGTTGTTCCCTATTGGGCATAGGCCTTTGGTAAATACTGAAACTATTGGACAGTGTTTGACCAATCAGCATTTTGCTACAACTGTTTGCATTGCTTCATCTCTGCCACCATTTGGAAACACACTTGACAACGTCATTGCTAACCCACTCACTAACCCACCCTGAGTGGCCCACCAGCAGGGTGGCTGTGAAAACATTCATGAGAACAGGGTTTCCAGATGATCACAGCAAAAAAAAATGGATCTTAGAGCAATAGTCTGGTGGAGCTAAGAAAGTTTGAAGCAAGGAGATAAGAAAGTTTGAAGCAAGGCTGATCATCCGCCAAATAATCTGCCTTTTACCATGACAAATAAATATAAAAAAATATAAATATACTACTTTCACATTTTATTGTAAACAATCAAATGCATAAGCTCTTAATGTTTCAGTTACATGTAAACATAGACAACAAGGTATCACTTTGCTATGCGTGAGTGTGCTGCTTTCAGTGTGTCAGCACTCACATAACCTCCAGTAAACAATCTTTACATTTACCATAAACCTGCTGCATATAGATTATGGAAGGTCACATTTTCCTTAGAAGACATGCACTGAATCCACATCAGAATGAACACTTATAGGAAGGGCAGCTATACTGCAATTGCATCAACAAACCATGGGTAGGCACTAGTCAGAATTGGCCCCTGAGATCTCAGAAGGGATCCTTTCTATAGATTCTGTGGAGGAATTTCGGGACCTCGGTGAGTGACAGTGGTGATCTTGGGACATTTGAGAAGAATTCATCAGGGGTAAGTAGATGTCATCCATGTTGGGAAGAACAAACACTTTCTGAAAATAACAAACCAGAGTGTATTGTAAATTATATTATGTCTCTCCTCACAATATAACATAGTGCTGTTGTATTTGTATGTTGTACAAATGAACACTAACTTGGAACTCATCCTGTAGTTTCTTCTGAATCCAGTCTGTGACATGACAGATCGTTACCTCCCTCTCTCCCAGTTTAGGGCGGACGTGTAGCTCCAGCTTGGGTGGCGTACAGAAGCTGTACCTGCACACACACACGCACGCATGCAAGTATTTTAAAAATGAAATGGAGACAAATAAAGTGAGGCCCATGCTAAGAGAAATGATTTGCTACATTTGCATGATAGTACTAAAAGAAGTAGTACAAAAATAACTGCAGCACTTTAATCTCCATAATCTATGCCTGGAATTGTGCTTGTGGAAATGTGGGATTGGGGGGGGGGGGGGGTATGACACAATCAAGAAGTGTACCTTTAAAGGAGTTTAAAATTCTAATATAAAAATTTGTATTATATTTTAATAACATATGAATGCATACGGTGGTGTTTACATCTGTGTTTACATCTGTTTCAATTTCCCTTTTCTTCTTCTATTTTAACTGAATTGAAATATGCAAGACACGCAAATCAAGCGTCACCATATTCTGTCTGTAGGGGGCGGTGGGATGTTGATGGCCAGTGTCCCTGACAGTTCCTGGACCTCCACAGTAAGCAGCAGTGGTGTGTTGGACATCTCCTCAATCTTCTTCTTGATGAACTCATTTTCTGTCGCCTTCTGGAAGTACTTGGATTTAGCAATTTTGTCCACAAATCTTAAAATCTTACGACCAGTCCTGCCACATGCTGCCCTGGGTAGGAGATTAGAGGAGACATTGGGGTGAGAAGAGGAGGGGAGTTTCAAACAAAAACATTCCACCCATGAGGGTAATTCACTGAATCAACTAAAGGCTGTCCCTTCAAAGTCTTTCATACCCTTCCATGCCAGCCGGGACCCCTTTGTCTCCCACGGGGCACTGAGAAGGGAGCCCCTCAGAGAGCACCAGCTCCTCCTCCTCAGATGACCCCGCGCTGGACGACTCCTCATCACTGTCTGCCAACACAGCCAGCACAGATCTGCTCCTGCACACACACACACACACACACACACACAGTAGCATAAGAAAGGGGACGCAGGGAGGAAGGGATGGATGAGGAGAGAAAGAGGAACAAATGGGTAGCTAATGGACTGATGGTATTATAAAGCTAGACAGGTGTGTACAGTATGTCACAGCATGATGTGTACAATATTTGAATAATTTAATGAATGTATGGAATGTATGTTAAAGCCCCGCACTCAATGAAAGGAAGAGACTCTTTCATTACACTGTACACTACAAAGTTGTGCAATGTTTGAATCCAGACAAAGTCTAACATATATAACGCATAATGCTTCTGGAACAGGTCAGAGGTCAGACATGTGGGTGAGAATATTGTGTTTTTAATGTAACACACAATAGTCTGTACATGTGTATGAGTGTAGTGTGTGTGTCTGTGTGTACAGTATATTATTAACCAACCCCGGGCTACCGGTCTCGATCAGACTGTCTGGGTCCTGGCTGCCCTCCTTGCCCAGTCTGGACAGGTTGAAGTTGGTTTGAAGAGTCATCTGTAGGGCCCCTGTGTAGACCAGCTGCACCTCCAGCCACAGGCCTGCAGCAACACAGCACAACACACAACACGGCACGGCACAGCACAGCACAACACAGCACAGCACAGCACAGCACAGCAAAACACAACACAGCACAGCACAGCACGGCGCAACACAACACAACACAGCACAACACACAACAAGGCACGGCACAGCACAGCACAACACAGCACAGCACAGCACGGCACAACACAACACAACACGGCACAACACAACACGGCACGGCACAACACGACACGACACAACACAACACGGCACGGCACAACACAACACGGCACAACACAACACGGCACGGCACAACACAACACGGCATGGCACAACACAACACGGCACGGCACAGCACAACACAACACGGCACAACATGGCACGGCACAACACAACACGGCACAACACAACACGGCACAACATGGCGCGGCACAACACGTCACAACAGGGCACAACACAACACGGCACAACACAACACGGCACAACATGGCACGGCACAACACAACACGGCACAACATGGCACGGCACGGCACAGCACAACACAACAATGCAATGCAACACAACATAACAACACAACACAACACAACATAACAACAACACAATGCAACACAACAACAACACAGTACAACACAACACAGGAATGCTTACAGTTATTACAGTTTTTTTTTATTGCTTTTACCTGCTTAAAGCACAAGACTTTAAGCAGGTAAGCAGAGCACAAGACACCTCTTGCAAATGTGTTAACCCTTTCTCGTTGGATTGACATGTTTTCCATACCCTTTTGCAGAACAGTTAACACAGATATCAGTCAAGCAGTCCAAATTCCATTGTATTAGCTATGGTAACCAAACAGAAACCTGTGAAATCTGTTCCTAGCTATTAGAAACTACCTGTTTGACACTCAAGCAATCAGTCTGCAGGCCTTAAAAGGTGCAGTGTCTGTGTTGTTCTTTGCCAACATGGATGGAAGAGATAGAAGTAGAGGTCTAAGGTAGAGGTCTAAGGTAGAGGTCTACGGTAGAGGTCTAAGGTAGAGCTAGAGGTCTAAGGTAAAGGTCTAAGGTAGAGCTAGAGGTCTAAGGTAGAGGTCTAAGGCAGAGGTCTAAGGTAGAGGTAGAGGTCTAAGGTAGAGGTCTAAGGTAGAGGTAGAGATCTAAGGTAGAGGTCTAAGGTAGAGGTCTAAGGTAGAGGTCTAAGGTAGAGGTAGAGGTTCTCAGGTTTCTGATGAAATTCAAGCACCTGTTATTGATCACGTTATTAATCATGGCCTTTCACTTAGAGAGGCTGGACAAAGAGTTCAACCTGTTCTAAAAAGAAACACTGTCGCATGATCCATTCTTAGAATTGTTTTCACAAGAAAAGCAGGTAATGTTGCTATACAGTATATACAGAAAGATCTTCAGTTACAGTATATACTTTATGTAATTGTTTCCTTGTTCCCGTTACATGTTTTCTTTATAGAATCCAAAGGCTACCATTCTCTAGTGGTAGAGAGAGAATGTTTTGCCATGTGAGCATGGTTAAGGCAAACAATGCCGTAAGGTTGCGTGAAATCAGGGCAGCAGTGATCAGGGCATGTTTAAGAACATCAACAACGTGAGCAAGACCACCACTGACCGCACCCTAAGAAGGAACCATATGGCCATGCAGCTCTATACAGTTCCATTTCAAAGGAACTCTGACATTGTGAAAGACACCAGATGTCAACATGTGGAAGTAAGGAAACATTCGTTTTTTACAATTGCTAACACACTAAAATGACATGCACACCACAATTATTTAAACTGGCACACAGAGAGCATAACCTCTTTTCAAGTCTCCAAATGTCTAAACACATTTTCTGCTTTACACACATTTTGCAATTGAAAATGGCACTTTTTAAATGCACTGCACACGGTTCTCTGCATAAGACAACAATCTGAAATAAAGTCACATGTTTGCCATTCAAAATGACAGTACATGAGCTAATTGTTCAATACATGTGTCACCTGGCCAAAGACCTCAATAGTTAATTATTAACACTTCAATCAGGAAGAAAGCACAATGAAAATGAGCACATTCTTTCTTTACAACAATGGAAGAATTTGCAGATAGAGGAAGAATGATGGTGAGAATGAGTAGGGGTAGAGCTGGTAGAGGAGTTCATGGCCAAAGAAGACAGTAACCGTAAAATGATGTCATCAACCATGGGCTGACAATGCGAGAGGCAGGAGTGCAGCCCAACTTGAGTATTGTGGCAAGATGCTGCCCAATTATTTTTCTTGCCTCTTTTTGTTTTCTTTTTTTTAAATTGCAGCTTTCTTTTTCAGTTTACTGTTTGTGAGCATATTTTTGTTCAGTCCAATGTAAATATATTTGCTGTGCATATGCGCTGACTCAGTTAGTGACTCAGTTTTCATTGTCATTTTGCCTTTTTATTTTACTTGGAGAATAATGGAGCTTGAATGTCGTCATTTATGTAGATGAAGCTGGCTTCAATCTCTGTAAAGTGAGGAGACGTGGAAGGAACCTCATTGGGTACAGGGCCACTATCTCAGTTCCCCAATGATGCAATATCCCCACTATTGGCCCATACAACACCAAGCGCCTCACAACATTCCTGAATGTACTTCATGACAGGCTGATCCCACCTGAGGAGAGAGGGCTGCTGAGGCCTGGCATGCCACTCTTTGTCATTATCTGGGACAAGGTGGCGTACCATCACTCTCGCCTTGTCAATGAGTGGTTTGCAGTACACCCTCGAATGATGATGCAGTTCCTTCCAGCATATTCCCCATTTTTGAATCCCATAGAAGAGTTCTTCAGTGCTTGGAGGTGGAAGGTTTATGATCACCGTCCCTATGAGCAGATGCCCTTACATGCAACGACTACTGCTGCCCAAGAAATAGGTGCAGAGGAATGTTAAGGTTGGATAAGGCATGCAAGAAGATTTTTCCCTCGGTGCATTGCGAGAGAGGATATTGAATGTGATGTGCATGAGGCCCTGTTTCCCCATCCTCAAGACAGAAGAGACTTCAGTATCAATAGTGGCTATTTGTTATACATTACAGTAATGGATTTTCTTTTTAGTTTCTTAATTTCTCATACTCTAATAGGACAAACACACGGGCTTAAATACAGGAAGACAACACAGACGATTGGACAGGGAACAAGGTGCCAGGTGAAACCACTAAACAATCAACATGAGGCTGGGGAAGACAAGGACTGGTGAAAAGGGAACGGTGGGAAAACACGGACTGGAACAGGACTGGAACTGGGGTGGACAGTACAATGACAAGCAATGGTGCACTGAGTGCTGTATTTTGTTGTGCATTTGCTGCAAGTTGTGTTGTTTGAAGCATATTTTAAATGTTTTGGCACAGTTAGAGCCTTTTGCAAACAAAATGTGTAATATTGACCATGAGTGCTACTGTTTTGGTTTGTGTGTTAACTGTTGTGAAAATGGAGTTCGAGTTGACCGCTGCATCAAAGCAATCAAGAAAATTGATTGACAGTGTGTGTGGATAATACTGTACAGTACATGCACACCCACAATGACATTGACACAATTCAGTAAATCTAATTGAATTTAGACTTTATGTTTTATTACAGTAAATATATAAAGCACTTACAGTAAATTGTATCTACTGTTAAAATATGCCAAAAATATTTAGTACCGTATGGGACGATTACTGTAACAAAAAACAGGCTTGTGTCAATCTCTTCCCCAGAGCCTTAGTGTAAATAGACTGGTACTAACAGATTACAGTAAACAGCTTTACAATGATTCTAAAGCCTTTATAAATTCTGTGACATTTCAACAGATTACAAATCCCATGAGGAGGGTTGACATATGATTAGAATAAGATGAAATGGGAAAATGATGAAGGATTTGAAAGTAAAAATGTAAAATTTTCGTGCAAAGTGTGATACAGCAGGCTGTGTAATATGTAATAGTCTAGTCTGCTTCCCAAACCTTTCTAACCCTCTATAGAAAATAGACATGCCACATGTTTGCTTGACTTTAAGTCTCGTAGCTTGTCGTAGCATGTTTCCCTTATTCAGATTACCTGTGCCATATTGTAATAACTGTACTTTTCTGTTATAAAGTAATTTATAACTGAGAATGTTCCAGTTTCCATGACTTTCACGTTCCGCTCCATACTCTAAATAGTTTTTGCATTGCGTAGCAACAAAGACCATATTGTCTAGCGGGGGAACATGAAAAGATTAATATGTGTGTATTCCTTAGTGCATAAAGATTCACCAAAGTTAGGAAATTAAGTGTTTGACCCCCACATGCAATTTTCCCCCATCAATGCCATCCTAAGGTGGGCATCCCAGGGAGCTGCAGGTTAATTCAAACACTGCCTACTGTAAGAGGTTGTTAAACAAATCACCAATCTGTCAGTGGGACATGGTTGCTTCTTTTGAGAACATAGATTGGGGAGACTGAGAAGAGCACAACCTGCAGGTCCTGACTGGGGCTGCCTTCTCTTGCTGTTGATGTATGTCAGGGATGGGAGGGTTGAGAAGGGTAAAAGGATGATGGTTGTACAGTATGATGGTAAAATGATGGCTATTCGTGTCTCGGAAGCAGCAACAACCCTAACCCTATCGATAAGGGTGGCCCATAATCTGCCAGTTCTGGATTTTAATTGGTACTGTAACTTCTTGGCTGATTAGGTCACTACTGAATTGAAAGGATGACAAATCCAAATGTGGTTTTCATGTGTAGAAAGGAAATAAGACGCAAATCAGATTCTCAAATCAATTTAACAATTTGGTAATTTAGCAGATGCATTTATCCAAAGTGATTTACAGTGACCACAATTCCACGTATTACATGGCGGTAGGGGTATCTTCTGGGATTCTTACGGCGGCGTTCCCATGGGAGTCCAACGCCCAGACCACTACACTACTCTGCCCCCACATCGCTTTGACTAGAGCTGGTGTTTTGTGAGCAGTTTACCTGATGTTAAGGTAAACATATACAAGCGTGAGATGTTACACAATAGACACAGAGGAGCTAGAACCTTACATTTAGTATGTATTTTATG
>JAODUG010045212.1:12500-16436 GCA_027564795.1 Aphredoderus sayanus | reverse complement strand
GAGAGGCCTAGGTACACATGCAGACACACACTCACACACACACACACATACATTCAAACACATACATCTAGCTTAAATTCTGGTCAGCATTTTCAGCCTGCACTTGGTTTGATTAAAATAAAAATGCATCATCCTATGTTAGCACCACCCCCTTAAAAGAATATCTGGGTAAATTATTACAATTAAAAATACTGCTACATTTATCCACAATCTCAAACACTACATTATTCCAAAAATGAGTAGTTTGTTTTATTATACCATGCTGATTGGTTGTGTCCCAATAAATCCTATTGTTATCCTATACTTCTTGAATTGATTTTATACTGTGGTGAAATATTGGCTATGGGCAACTGTTGGGTGAGGGACTAAATGTTTGTCCTTAATGTAAAAATGCCATGCGTCTTTAAACCTTTTTTCAATATAAAAGCATTTACCTTTTCAATCAAAATGAGCAAGACTTGTGTGGACACTACACAGAAATAATAATGAATGAACAGTTCAGTAGTATTGTTAATTTTTTATTTTTTTTATTAATTTCAACACTGTTCTCTACCTTAAACCATAATTATTATCCCACCCGAACCCCTTCTAGTTAGCTTAACTTAACATTCACTCTGTCGTTTGTGTCTGTGTGAATAATATGATAACATATAGTGATATACAATATACGGTAGTGTATGAATGCATCATACAGTATAGGCCTACTTTGCAACTTGTGTTGGTCATGTTGGTCCTGTTTGTGTGTTGTCTATGATATTTTATTACAATCCAATGCTGTCTAAGGTACATATGTTACTATAAAAAACCTATAGATCTGCACCAGCTGACTCAGCTGAAACCCTAAAAATGACATTGGCATCTTTACTTTTATGAATGAGAAGGTGTAAAAGCCTGTAATTCTAAAAAGATTGTAATGGGACTGTTATTGCACCATATGTTGGCTCCTGCTGCAACAAGGTGCCATTACGACACAAGCTCTCTTTGCCCTCAGTGACACATGGTAGGTTGCTCTTTCATGCCGACTGTAGGAGTCGCATGTGAAACTGAATTGTGAATGCTTGTGGATATAGATACTTACGGTATACTTATTGTATATGCAGGGCTTCCCCAGAGAAACTGTATGGGTTGAAGGTGTGATATTGCCGCCTCCATGCCTGCTATTTTCACTCAGGATATTTATGGGTCTCTGGCTGTTTTGTATATGTCTGTATTGCATAGTGGGAGGGCTTCTGGCAATTGTCAGCATGTGCATGTGCGCATGTGTGTGTGTGTGTGTGTGTGTGTGTGTGTGTGTGTACACAGTATTTGTGTGGGTGTTGGCTTGTATGACTATCTATGTGCACTATGGTTACACATTTGTTTGGTTAGCTCCTGTCACTTTCTGTTTCTTCTTGTGTGTTGTTGAGCCTTAATAAGCTAAGACATGATTGCGAATTCTATCAGGGAAATATGGCAAGAAGAAGCTGACAGAATAAAGATAGAGAGGGAAAGGGAGGAGATGGGATGAACAAAGCAGGATTGTAGTATGTAGAAGGAAGTACATGGGCTTTAAGAGGAAAGAAGGGATTTTTCAATTTTGTCCCTCAAAGAGGCTGTAATTGTCCAATTAACAGAGCAGAGTGGAAGAGATAGAGAGAGCATATGGCCACTTTTGTTTGTATTGTGTGTGTGCGTGTGTGTGTGTGTGTGTGTGTGTGTTTGTGCGCGCACTAGATTTTGATTTGATTTCTTTTACAGGGAAACCAAGTATTCTCCAGTTTGCTGAAAAAGCCAAACTGTTTCCATTCTGGCTGTGGTGCTGAAGTAGCAGTATAGCGCAGGTGCTGCACACAGAAAGGCACAGTGTGTGTGTGTGTGTGTGTGTATCTGTGTGTGTGTGTCCGTTCTTCTCTGTATGGGAGTAGCCGCTTTGTGTTTTGTGTGATTGCGATGGCTCAGCGTAGTTGGTGGTTTGCGGTTCATTGAGATAAACATAGGTATTTATGTAGGAAAGGGGAAAAGCTTTACATTCTTGTTGTTTATATAATTACATGCTATTATTTAGAATAAACCATATTTGATATATTGAAGTTTAATTTATTTTATATTTTTTAGTGTGCATGTAGGGTAAGGAACCACTCCCACTTATGGTTCCCACTTAACATTCCCCTCAGAGACAGACCGGGCAGAGTTTGAGGTGCTAGAGAAGTGGAAGAAAGGAAAGTCATGGCACAACTAAGAGGAAAGAAAAACCTTCGCCTGTGTGTCGGGGGAGCTCTCCTTGGTCCTGATATCATGAAAAGGCCTTCAGCACTTCAGTCAACTGTGCTGCAGTGTAGAAAGTTTATCAGAGTGTGTGTGTGAAACAGAGACAGTGAGAGAGAGAGAGAGAAAGAGAGAGAGAGAGAGAGAGAGAGAGAGAGAGAGAGAGAGTGTGTGATATAGAGAGCTCTTCAATGTGCTGAAATGGCAAAGACAGTGGATTGTGAGCCCTCCACTAGTTCTCCTGCTGCATGCAGTCTCCAGCCCTGCCTTTGTGCTGTTGTCACATGCAGGCTTTGGTCCCATGAGAATATGCGTTTTTCTTTCTGGAAATGGTGCAAGTTTTGGGGGAAAAAGTAATTATTGCAGTGTTCAACAGCATGTTATAGTGGGAGCTTCGTCTGTATGAAAGATTAGTATGTATCATTACTTCTCATTTCAATTATCCTGTGTACTGTATGTGTGTTGATAGGGGGTATTAAACTGCTAGGAGGTATCTTTTTAAAAATAAAATAAAATATAGGGCATGGTGTCCCTGGCTACTGTTCGGAATAGCTTATCTCTGACTTTGCTGTTTCTCTGCAGTGTGGGACCTACAGTATAGTGTGTACTGCAGTGTATGCTTGTGTGCTTTTTCTTTTCATTTTTCTATTCAGGTTCCATTGAATGGTCTGTATTGGCTATGCATATTTTACTTAGATTTTGCTGTTTAAAGGGATAATTCAAAATGTTTATATATTGCGCCCCCCAAAACACAAAACCCAGTTTTGCTACTGCAATCTGATATGTTTTGTTAGAAAACTGTGCATGCGGTAGTTGGGGGAATTCCGGGGATTGTAGTTGAGCGAGACTAATCGCATGTGCTATGGGGTGCCACAGCAAAATAATCTCTAATTTCCCCTTTAATGGCAAGCATTAAGTTGCTCTTGTGAGTGAGATAAAATCATAGGATTAGTATTCTACCTAATTCCCAGAAGCGTGTAAAATGTATTTATCTACATTTATATTTATAGCATTAAGCAGATACCTTTATCCAATGCATACAATTAGTGCATTTGTCAATAGCTTGAATAGATTTTACACCAATTATCATAAGCAAACAACATTTTCATAGAATATTGACTGCAACATGTCATCAGGGCCAGCATATTTATGTTTTATAATATACACATGACCTAATAAAATTATATTAATTATTTAAATATAGTAAATAAAAATCAGACCATCAGTACTTAATCTTCTAAGCACTGATCCTAATAGCGAAGGATTTTTTAATGCCATTTATTGTTGTTTACTCTATGTCCCTTGTGATGTCCTTAGGGTCAAACTGACCTAAATCACTAGCTCTTTGTGGCAGATAGAAAGTGCTAAACCTAACAACAATACCGATAGAAATAATTAAAAAATAAATAAATACATACAGCAATGGTAATTAAAAAACACACTAAATCATACACAATCAGATGGGGCCACCGGGTGGCCAAATGCCATATTTTTAAGGACATCACAAAGTTAATGTTATTGTTGATTGATTTATTTTCTGTTTCCTTTAGTGCCATGCCTTCCTCCCTTCCATACATCCATCCATCTTCAGTATGAGCCGTGGGCTGTTAACCTGTTGACCTAGCATGTATGCTGTAGTCATGTGGGCCATATTCCCATGATATATTTCAGTTCAGTCACAGAAACCATGCT
>JAODUG010045212.1:0-7500 GCA_027564795.1 Aphredoderus sayanus | reverse complement strand
GAAGACAACATGAGGGTTAAATGCTTCTTTGTGCCATAATGCAAAATTACATTTTAGTTTTACAGTGTAAATGTATTAAGCAATTATTTAATGACTGTTTGGGATCAGGTAGTCTCGCAGAACCAGCCTTTACTTGTGTAAAGTCTGGAACAAAGCGTTAGCTAACTTTGTCAAGATCTGCCTACTTGACAGGAGAGGTATTTTGATTGACATGCACAATGACCAACTCAATGACTACTGTATGTTGGATGTTAAACACCCTGAGGAATGTTTTAATCTCTGAGACTATCAAAGTTATTTCTCGTAAATTCATGAGTTTATCTAGCGTTTATCTAGACTTTATAATCTCAGAGAATACCTGTGATTTTGTCACAAATGTATGATTAAAATATGAACTACAATGGCCCTAATATGCCTTTGTAAACTGAATGATTAATTACTGAAATTTGCACAAGAACTATTAGCTGCAGCCTTTCTGAATCATGTTGATCCAGAATATAAACATTTAAATTAGGGTTTGAAAAGCTTCGTATGATTACGACAGTAATGTAGTCTGTTTGCTAGAATATAATTTATTCTATCTATATACTGTATACATTACATACGAGCCAGCTTGCTATTGTTAATTGCATTTTTATTCACAGTTAACGCTTTTTTGTATGTGTTAAGGTATACAGTATGTGCACTTCACCTACGCTAAATCATTCATAGTCCACATTGTTAAATAAGGGCGGAGAAATATTGAGTGGCGATCAATTCCGTACCTTGCAGCCAAATAATCTCTTTTCAGTTCAAAAGTAACCTCTCACAACTGTTGAATATCCTCTTAAGCTATGTAGAGGTTTAGCAAAGGGAAACTAAATGGAATTCAGAGATAATAGATGCTAGTTGAGAGGAGTGTGTCAGCTAGGTGAAGTGGTCTAAATCAGTCTATTCAGCGAACATTGATTTTCGGCCTCACTTTATCACATTAGAGCTGAGCTTGCCAAATCACACAGGCGATCCAAATGAGTGCTTGTAATTGTCCAGCAAATCTCCACACTGGAAACTAGAGACAGAGAGAAAAACAGAGAGAGACCGAGAGGCAGAAGGCAGGATACCCGTAAATGCGGCCCCCCAATTCCCAGCTTTTTGGCCTCATAATTGGCAGTGAAAGCTCATACCGTGCATGAGTAAACAGAGCCAGGCTCCTCTGGAGGGTGGAGAGGGCCACACATTGAAGATGAGGCTAGGAGCAGCAGACATGGCAAGTGTAGGGCACTCACCCAAAGTCATAATACAGTTCACCAGGGGATTACAACTGGAAGTCTTGAAGGAAATAAGTGTTTGAACTGTATTTAATTTGTAAAGGAGAGAACATTATATATATATATATATATATATGTGTGTGTCGGGGGTAGCAATTTACGTCAATAAAATAATCCACATTCACTTTAGTCAGAAACCGATTTACAGTATAATAACAATGTTGAGTTTTCCAAATGGTAGGAATAAATTTCAAGTCATTTTTGGTCAGTCATTTCTGGCAGTAGAGGAAATGCAGTCACAAGGTCTGGTAAACGCCCAGTATACAGCATTCTGAGGGAGAGATTTACCATTCTCTTTATGAAGGCGCACCCTGTCTGTCATGGGCAGTTCTCTGCATCCATCTATCAGTCAACCGGATGGATGGATGTGTGTTCTAGGACTCCACTGGTCCTGTGGGACATGACAGAACCACTCCCCTGGATTGAACCAGACGCCAGCAAACCCTGACATGGCAAAGATGGCTGCTGAGAATGCACTTTGTTTATCACCCCAGAGTATTTGTGGTTTTGAAGTGTTTGTTCTTTTGCTTGTGTGCTTTTGTCCATTGACACTCATGTGTCCACATGAGAGCTTTTAAGGCCCTATATCATTCTAGCATTTTTTAGAACAGACATGTTCTTCTTTGGACATTCTGTTTCAGTTGTTGCTGCAAATTTTCTGAACATGCCCTTATTTGATAGGCTATCTGAGAGAATAGACGTTCGGAGATGGCCAAAATTGGCGAGGTTTGTTTTAGACTGAGGTTTCTTAGAGGAAATTAGGCTAAATTGCATGTTAGACAAATTTAAACCTGACCATTGGGGACATTTTGAGAAGAACGTTTGCGACTGTGTGTAACTGCACTCACTCTTGCATGTTAGTGTGTTCAGTTCTTTGGACACAGTTCAACTGTGTTTTCTCTTTTTTTGTTTTCTACAGTATATTTATACCTCAAGTATGAACAGGGACAGTGACATTGATGAAGTCAGGATCTGAATTTTGATGAAGAATGTCGGTCTGTCCGTTGTCCACGTGTATGCGTGACTGTGTTTCCGCGTGCGAGCGTGCTTGTGTGTATTTATAACACAAGGACAGTGATGCGGCAAGGAGCCGCATACTAAGAGGCCTTATAGAGGGAGCCTTTTTGTGCGCAGGCAGAGTAACACAGCAACAGAAAGGCATTCACATAATTTAGGACACACACACACACACACACACACACACACAACGCGTGCCACAGCATGCATATCTATGTCGCGAGAAGTTAAGTGGTCACTGCGGCAGTTTGTTTTTTACCTCTCACTGAAGAAGCTAATTGTCCTTAAGGTCATACAGAAGTGGAGATATGCAATAGCTTCTGATTCAGCAGAGGTCATTACAGATAGGGGAAACAGGGGGAGGGAGGAAGGATAATGTATGGTAGGAGAACAGAGGGACGAGTAGGAAATGGAAGATCGATATGGAGAGCTCACCATCTGCATATAGTGGGGTGGGCTAGGTACAGAGATGGTGTAAATAACTTTTCTATTTTAGTGCAAGAGTGTCGTGGAGGGGTGTCGACAAAGAAGCCCTGTAGTGTACAGGGAGCGAAAGCTAAGGTTAGTTCATCTGAATTAAAGATGTTAGAAGATAGAGGGGCTGACATCAGGCGAGAGAGAAAGCATGAGTGACAGAATGAAGGGGGATTTGCAGTCTGTCTCCAAGATAAGCACTCTGTTTTTCTTCTCACACTCCTGCTATCCCTCTCTTTCACATACAATGTGCTCACACACACGAGCACACGCACACACACACCTACACACACACGCACACACGCACACACCTACACACACACGAGCACACATGCACACACACAGACACACACCTACACACACAAAACCAACGCTATTCTGTTGCAGCAAGCTCTCGGCACCTGATAGAAGTTCACCAGCTCAGAGTTGCCATGGCAACGGCGAGATCCGTTGTTACACAGCCTGTAGAGAGAGAGAGAGAGAGAGCGAGAGAGCTGGAGTGAGATTCTTCACTAAAGTTAATATCTTACAATTTCAAACTCATTTTAAAGTCGCCACACAAGCATGATAGAATGGACTTTGGATAAACTGCAATACAACACAAAATCACTTCCAAGTAAAATTGCTTTTGACAAGTACCCTGAAGATTGTCTGTCTGGATTTGACTTGATATAACCGGCCACTACCTGTATGCCAGGGTATTGCAGTACTGCATTACTAATGACATAATACTGTATTTTACTTATTTTAAAGTCTTTTTTTTTTTTTATACAGTTACTGTGTGTCCATTTTGAAAACCTACAGTATATGCCTTCACGCAAAATAATATCCAATGACATTTAGAAACCATGTCCCCTGGGCAATTTGCTTGCTCCAAGTCCTCTTGACACCAGTTTACATACCTTTTTAAATCTTAATCAGTTGTGTGTTGTGTCATGTACACAAGGCAAATAGATTACATATGGATTTTGAAGCAGATGCATTCATCAAGGATTGTTTTGCAGTAATTTAACTTTTTTTTAGCACAGAACAGCACAAAACAGCATAATTACATTTTTTGAACTCTACTCCGGCCCCAATGCTGTGGCTGCCCATGAGTTCTGTTTTTCAGCTAGTTCCTTGTGATCATCACACTACTTATTCTTGATACTCGATACTCAAACTACTTTTACTTATATGTACTTACATACAGGGACTCAGTCCTATGAGGAACAAAAGTAACCTAGCTGCGAGATGGGATCTGGTATTTGCTACTGTAGTGCCCATTGACCAATTAAATCAGAAATCCATTAAATTGCATGCCGGAATATTTGGTCTCGATGTGTTCGGCCTTAAGAACATTAAATAAATTATAAATGTTGTATTTACTTTGTGTTTCCATCCTTTTTTTGTCCAATTTGGCAATGGTCGTGGTAACTGGATCTGGGCGTGCCAACAATATTGGCAGATGTATGCCGTTCTCAAATCCTGTTTGACTGTGCTAACATACAGTGCAAGAGGTTAATCAAGTTATCTGTCTTTACAGTCCATAAAAGTGACTATAGAGAAGTGCGGAAATATTACTTTTGAGCTCCTCTCTCTTATCAAGTGGTTATTCTCAGTTTCTACTGTATTTTCATTTACAATATTTTATTTGTATGTGAAATTAATATTTCACACCAAAACAAATGTTTGATTCACTTACACACACATACCCACATACTGTACACATACACACATGCACATGCATGTGTGCATAATTTGTAAAGACCGTGTGTAAACAAAGAACACAGGAGCTGGAGCTTGTTTAAAAATACACTCAGAGGGAGTATGATGTCATTCCCGTACTGTATGTATATCCCCCATGATGCCATCCGGGTCAAACTGACTCAAATCACTAGCAATTTGTGGCAGATATAAGGCGATAAGCCTAATTCTACAGTTTACACACACATATGATGTGCAGTGCTGGCACACCAACGTGTGATTTTGAAACCTGAGGAATATAGGAGGGTTAAAAGGCACAAGAAAACAAACAAAAACAAAAAGAAATAATGAATAAAGAAATAAATGCACACAACAATGACAATAAAAAGAACCATACAATCATACACAATCAGATGGTGCCATCTGATGGTTCAAGACTATATTTTAAGGGCATTACGAGGGATATAGAACCTGCCTGTAAGCTGATCAAATATACAGTACCATATGAATAAGACGTGGCGGATTCCCTGAGTTGCTGAAGTAAGACACCAGCCGTCAATGATACCGTCTGATAGATGATTTAAGCATGTAAAACATTCTTAATGGAGCATTACTCTTCAGGTTTCGAGGTTTAGGCCGGGTTCGACAACAGTGGGGACAGGAAGAGGAAGGCAACAGTAGCTGGTTAGTGGGCAAAATAAACCCATGTGGAGTAATGCTTTTGAGCTGGTGTGTAGGAGCAATACAATAGTGTGTAGATAGAGTGCCTTATACATCAGCACAGAGATGTTTAATTCACTACTAGCAGCTCCAGGCAGCCAGTGACAGGAGCGTAAGAGGGAAGTGATACAGGTCGAAAAAATTACTGAATCTATAAGGAACTTACCGCAATAGAAATAAGCCTATAGGTAATTGTTCCATGTGAAGAAAGGAAGAAGGGTATAAAGACTGGCTGACTTTCATGACTTTTATGGTACCTGGTAATGTCTATGCCAATGTGACATGTTTAATGTATGTGAATTTCATCTTAGAATAGTAGAATAATTATGCAGCATAATAAAAACAAATTTAAGAATTGGTCATGAAGGTTTTATAGGTGTTCAAACTGTATACATACAATATATATATATGATTCCTCAATGATCTTTACCTTTACCTGAATAGTACATTTGAGAACTCACACTAAAGGTGTTCTCTATGTTTTTTATGTAGTGTTGTGCTCTAGAAAGCACTAGGCCTTTTACAGTTTACTGGAAGATGATAAGTTAGTGAAATGCATACGTTGACAAGTGGTCACTACTAGTTTTCAGAACAAATGTCTGTTAATTATTATAAAAATACGCAACACACTTTTGTAGAAGCAGCTATCAAGGCTTTAACAATTGGTCATGTGCACATTCATAAGATGTGTGTGCATGCGTGTGTGTTTGTGTGTTTGTGTGTGTGTTTTCCCCTGCCAAATCCTACAGAGAGTAACAGCAGGGATGAAAGATATTTCGCTCTTGGATGACACAGCTCAGCCCTGGTGTGTGTGTTTTGTGTGTGAAAGAGTGTGTACTACTCTGCATTTAAATGTGTGTATTTTCCCTCATACTCCCTCTGCCTTTTTTCCCGTAGGGGTCTAACATCTGTGCCATGCTGATGGAGAAACTAATAGGAATACTTAGGCAGCATGCATACTATGACTTATGGACCCATTGGTGAATAAATACTGCTAGCACACAAAAAGTATTTTTACTGTAATCCTAGTCCTAGATAAATTGACTATGTGCTCAAAACACTCTCATTGTTGTAGTGAGGTACAATGTAAAGAAACTCCAGTTCATTAGCCCTTACATTTTGTAGCAGCAGTTTCACTAGAACATGGGAACAATCATTTTGGCGGATGTTGCAGTAAAGTCCAGAGCCAAAACACAAACCAATGCTGGTCAAAAGAGATTAAGCAGATTACTGTATTAATCATCTGTGATGTTTAGAATTTCAACGATAAAATTAGATGTGACCTTATTCAGGGCTTTACATTTCATTAAACAGTGAACTGAATGCATTGGTCTCTCTGGCCTTCCCCCATCTTGGATTGGTACAGCTGAGTGGGGATGGACACTATGGTCAAAATATTGATCTCTAACAGTCATAACTAACTGCAGGCTCTTGAGACAGGCATACTGTACACATGTCCCCTGATTTAGCAGGGGCAAGCTTAAGAGGATACAAAAACAAAGGACACATTTTGAAAGGTTTTGCATTGTTCATGTTTGTTTGTTTTGTTGCGATACATGTCATTATCTTTTATGATTAGTATAAATCTATTTGGCATCCATATTTTGACAAACTGCCCTTCCAAATTACAATTTATAGTGATGGGTTGTATGCCAATAATAATTAAAAAGACTTTTTGATAACTCCAAATGATGTTGAAACAAAGATGGATCCAGGACTTCTGGGTAAATGTCAGTAAAACACATTGGTGTATGTTGCATTTCAATTGTCCGTCAACCTGATGTTTGAGTTTGTAGAAATGAATAAATAGTGTATGCAAACAAAGTATAATACATACAGCATCATCTTTAGAAATGTAATACTTAAGGACATTCACTGTCAGTTGAAAAAAAGTGTGACTGTCAAATGCATTTTAACACAATATTCAATTTTCTCTTAAAAATGTTATGTTTGCAAAAAGGCCACCCTTTCTCTGAGAGTATACCTTGAACAGACTTACTGCAAAACACACACCTCAATAAATCTATTCAGGACGTTTTCCTTCTACTCAGTACTTCTTTACATAATCAAGACGACACAGTCTTCCTTCATGACCTCTTTCAGTACATACAGTACATCCTTTCTTTCATGATTAAATAAAGGTCACTCAGCAATTATTTCTAAGAATACAATTGAACATTTCCTGATTACATATTTTCTTTCACAGTGTTTATTGATTATTCTGTGTGCTTTTCTCAATCATGCCCTAATGCAACGTTGATGTGATGGAAGGACAGTTATCTAGTGAAAGGTTGGA
>JAODUG010045172.1:3164-16439 GCA_027564795.1 Aphredoderus sayanus | reverse complement strand
TCTCTCTCTCTCTCTCTCTCTCTCTCTCTCTCTCTCTCTCTCTCTCTCTCTCACACACACACACACACACACTCACACACACACAAACACAATAATCACTCCTACTAGGAAGGGAAAATGTAAGTGATCATACATAAAAGGTATCACCGACAACTTGGCTATAACTTAACCATACTATATTATTCAATACAGTGTATCTTCTTGGAAATGGGGGCGATGGATGTGGAACACGGGGACAGCACGGCAATGATTCAGACGGTTAAATGGGCTATGTAAACAGCTCGTCCTATAATCTCACAGAAAAATGTACAGTAGTACATGAACAGTCTGCACCAGTCGCTCACTCTTGTGGCACGATGCCATCTAGCGATGAACACCGTCTATAACACCAATAGGCTAGTATGTTTTGGCCTTCGCAGTTATGTTCTCAAGCCACAAAATAGCAATGAAGTTTGGACAAGGACAAGGACAATACTGTAGCAAAACTAATTACAAATGTGTGTGAAGAGTTGTGTAACTGTATTTCAATCCATGTGTGTGTAATCAGATTTGTAAATGTATAAAATAATCTACAAATGCGTTCTGAGTTTTGTGAATCTGTACAGGAATCTGCAAATGTAGGCGGCTATACAATTACTTGTTTGTCAAAGAGATAGTCTGTACAGAGAAAAAAGAAAAAAGTAAGTTCCCTGACCGGGAATCGAACCCGGGCCGCGGCGGTGAGAGCGCCGAATCCTAACCACTAGACCACCAGGGAGGTTAACGATTTCTTATTTGTGTTATTTATATATAAAAATGTTCAATGTTATATATGGAGTCTGAGAAATAAATATAGTATATACTAAAAATATTTCAACAAACCTAACATTTATTACATATAGCTTCCTTGAAATGACTGATACTCGGCTACGAGGCTACTCATTGGGTGCACAATGCAGCAGAGGATACCAGTGCAATGCTACTAGCTGCTTACGCAGTTTCGCTGACTTACGACTGCACTAGAGGGCGTAGTGGAAGTTTCCTGCCTCACTGTAATATTAGCCAGTTCAGGATGCATAGAAGGTATGTGTCGATTTGAGTTGTACAACATATTTAAGCATTTCCCTATGTTTACGTATCTATTTACACTACGTTAACGCAAGGTCGTGGCGCATTTAACACACCTTTTTAGTGAGTACGCGTTATTTGGATGGTAGAAAATGAATCAACATCATGTTCAGGTTCCCATTGTCTTGTGTTGTAAACAAAGTGGATAGCATTGCTAGCTAGCATCAGCTGTAGTCAAGTGGCTGAATGGACCTTGTTCGCTTTCATCTCATATGAGCAAATAACGGCGTTGACACTCTAGCCTTCAACTGTTGGTTTGTTCTGAGTATACTAAAGTCTAACGCTTTATTGGGGGTCTGCGTAAGAAAACGGCACAACAACTGTAGGAGTGTGGTAATGGTGCATTTATTTATTTTTGGCCTTTGAGGACCGCAGCTAGCCGTCAGCTTGCTTCCCTCCTGGTTACTCGACAAAAACACGCCCATGCATGCTGCTTAGTGTACACTTATCGACTAGAAAGTAAGTAGGATATAATCGTTTACTGCTAGTATTTTGTTGACCTAAATATTAAAACTGCTGCCTGGTGGTATGTTTATGCTCGAACTACTGTACGAATGCCCGTGCTTGTGTTGACATTTTAACATTGATGATGTTCTCAATTAGTACATATTTTTGGCGTTGATATTTTGTTTTGTTTTCTTCGTTTAGTCAATGTGAAACGATCGATGCAAGTGTTGCAGAAACAGAATAACACATTAAAGAAATATTATAATTATATAAGAATTTATTGCCTGTATGTATATGTGTGTGTGTGTATATATATATATATATATATATATATATATATATATATATATATATATATATATATCATATAACACCAATGTGTTGATGTTGTTTCCAACCTGGCATGCCTGCCATGGTCTGACAGTGTTTTGTGACGCAGCCGCTCCTACTCCTCTAATCTAAATCTCTGCTTCTCCAACAACAACAGGACAAGAAAGAAGTATTGAGCAAGAGGTGCACCTTTCAGCATCGTCCACGGACTCCGTGTGTGTGGATGCGCGTTATTGTGCTTAGTTGCGTGCAACTATAAAACGCTGGGCTGATGGAGAAGAGAGATAGGAAACCAGGCTATTTCGCCAGGTAGGTGATCGTGTGCGGGCATGATGTGTTTTTAATTGGTGTGAAACAGCATTGCTTTTTTTTTGCAGCAGCAGCAGCAGCAACAGCAACAGCAGCAGCATCAGTGTGGGATTATATCTTATGTCCTCCGTTGTTCAAGTCAGTATTGATTTGGTTTACGAATCAATATTTTATTTTTTGTTTTGTTGTAGTTATAGCCTACTCATAAACAGTCTGGCAGCCCATTGTGGTGGCATAGCCTTTACTACCGTTAGGCAAGCAATTAATATCTCTCCAGGTTGAGCATTGCTTAGGTTGAGTTGGCATGTGGATTAACCAATCATAATTTGATTTGGATAGGGCGGGAAGACCAGTTGCTCCTTCAAGGTGTGTCAAATGTTGTCATAGCAGCAAGGGCAAGAGAGTGTTTGCTAGCTAGCGTCCCACCTAGCATACTTAAAATGAGCTAGCGACAGTACCACTATGAGCTGCCATTATTCATATTCATTTTGGATTTCAAGTCGATATGGTAAGTGTTGTGTTGTATTTTTTACCTACACTATGCTGGTGACAGAATCCCCCGACATGCTTTTGTGTAGACACTACAGTACTACTAGTGGTCTATCGTGTTTCACATTTTAGCAGCAAATGTTAGTACGGTTACAGTACAGTGTCTGAGTGTTGCTTGTTAAGAAATCATGTCACACATAATCACTGTTAACTTAAATCCAGCATGTCTCACAAACAATAGATTGTATCTATTGATTAATTTACAATTACTGTACAGTACTGTAGCCTACACTACCAGTAAAACTCACCACTGCAGAAAATTAAAGTTCACTATCCAATATTTTATAAAGGACTAGTATTGTTATATATATATGTATCTCTTGTCTTGTCCCTTTATTTATCTCCTTATGGATCTGTTTATGTTGGGTTTTTCCTGCCTTATACAGCCACTCATACAATAAGGGAGTCAGAAGTCATGCATTAAGCCAGACAACACTTGTCATGTGGGATGGTTTCGACTTTCAGATTAGGTTTTGGTATTGGCATGAAACATGATAGGGCGGCAGTACTATGGCACCTTACTTTCTCTGTGCTCTTCCAGTCTCATGCAGCCAAATGTTTTGGTTGTCAAGGAAAAGATGGGCTGTGACCATAAGATATTAGATAGATAATAGATGCTGTGGCAATAATACAAATAATTCATGGTGATTTTGTTGTTGCTTTTAAACGGTCTAGTTGTAATACCTTGTGATATGCCCAGTCCGTTAATACTTTGTATAGTTCGATAGCCCAGACTGAGCTATTTCAGGAAATTTAAGATGAACTGGGACCTCATGAATCCAATGATTGCTTTATATAGCCAGTGCCATTCTAGATATTAATGTTTATTACATATCGTATCATCATTTTAATACGGGTGGCTATATAAAACTACACTGAAAGTTGTTTGTGTGAAAATCAGGGGGAATTTCTAGCCGTGTGTAAATTACATGTGCTTGTGTGTGCAGAGTGGGGGTGGGCTTTACCTTGAAATATACAACAAAATAATTTTACTTTAGTAGACCTATGTCATGTATATTTTCTCTAATAAAAGTATACCAACTAAACCAGCAGTTAGCCCAATCACACATTGAGACATTATCTGCATGCCAGCATGCCAGCATGTGACACAGTGGAGGGAAGTACAGAATAACAGTGTTTTTTGTATTTTTTTATACAGACAGTATAGAGTGAACATGCAGGAAGAAAAACAGCCCTTATGTTTGCTTGACTAAACGCCGTGACCTCATACGTATGCAGTACCTCCCTCCAGTCTGTTCCCAACTGTACAGCATAGTGCAAAGTTCATTTTATTCCACATTAAAATGGCAGTGAATCAGCCTGTTCAGTGCGGTAAAAATACTTTATTGCTCCAATAATTGCTTTTTTAAAATATGGAACTATAAACTCCATACATCCGTAAGACTGAAGCATGAAAGAAGCACTGCAACATGTATTAGTAGTAGTCTAATACTATTTCTTACTTAATTTGGCACACTGTGAATGTGCTTAACAAAACCTTTTTATATATTTTAGCTGGAATAGTACACATTTATGTGTTCTGGGCCCCTCTATAATTCGTTGGAAATGTAGTCTATAGCTACAGTGGTGCAACGGATCCCAAAAGTTCAGATCGTATCATGGTTTTAAGCCACGGGATAATTTTTCAGATAGTATGTGGGGGGTGATCCGTACAGATCACCCATCCTCTACAGTCCGTCATACCCCACTAATAGCAACTGAAATTGAATTATAACTTACATTTTATTTGCTGTCTTGTTCTGTATATTTTCTTTGTACTTAATTAAAAAAATATACATGTATTGATACTACAGTAGGGGCTTGAAAATGTATATAGTATCGTGAAATATTTGTTTGCGATAGTCTGTAGCTTATACAGTTTTGTTTTGCAGTTGAAGTTATAGAGTGACTTCATGCTGTAGAACTGGACTGGCTGCAGCCTTATTGACACATCACTGCTGTTCTATTAGGGCTCTAATACACTTTAGATATTTCTCTCACACCCATTTATTCTAAATTGTTTTTTTGTGCCTCTGCCAGCAATGCCTGATTCAAAGCTAAGACCCTAATATTTATCTAAAAACTATTCTGTTCCAAACAGTAAATGCTTAATCCCTATATTCAGCATTAACCTGTAACTACAGTTTTCTGTTACACCCTAATATATAGAGTTCTATGGTTACACCACATGCATGCACAAATGATAATATCAAGACCCAATGACATATTACTGTGTGTCATTAAAGAAGTCCCTTTTTTTTCCTCCTTTATCAATGATTTAATTTGGACAAATACCGATGAAACTTGGGTGACAAAAAGTAAAGGGTTTACACTACTATACAATAAAGGCTGTGCTATTCTTATTTACATGTTGCTTAATGCTCATTTTAATAATGAATTGAGTGTAGATAATAGAAAATGATTTTATTCAGATAGATTCATGTCTTGTCTTTCTTGACCTTCTCTAAACATTGCTCCTGCAATTCTAACCTCTTTGCATGCTAACAGGCTGAAGAGACGGAGGCAACTCAAGCAGAACCCATCAGAGAAGAACACAAATGAGCAGAACCCATCCAATTCCACTTTGAAGTCATCCATAATTTCTTATACAGACGGCCTCGATGCCACAAACCCCAAGGACAAGTCCCTACCAAAAGTATCTGCAAAGCCATCTGCAGCCACAGGTGTGCCTCCTAAACTCCATCCTCCATAAATTTAAAAACATCTCTTATGTGATTTGGAAAAATTGCATGTGTCAATAGATGAAGCATGAATGCACGCATGTTAAAGTCAGCAATTGTAAGATGATCCACTTTTTGTCAAATTCAGTGAATATCTTCTCACGGTCCTCTAGCTGTAAAAAAATGATCCGGTGTTTCTACACAGCCATGGCTCTGCAAGTGGGAGCACAATCAAAGTGGTGCAGACAGTATTACGCAACACCATCCTAGCTTTGGCAATACATAGCTTCTGAGGGAGCACTCTATGGCATTGAAGGAAGAGGTGTTTTTCTTCTTTTCACCTTTTTAAGTGAAACAAATTGGCTGCGTGATCAACAAAACTATTGTAAAAGAGCTATATGGAACAAATGCTTTGCTCTAAATGTATTGCTGTTAGACAGCATGTAACTTGTGATTCATTTATGACCAGGGATAGAGTTTGGTTACAGCTTAAATGTAGTAGTGTTCATATGCACATATAACCCCATGTTATGTGTTAATGGACTCCTGTCACCAGCTTGTTGATTTGGCCAGCTGTGTAAACTCTGCATTATGTGTTTTAATAAGACACACTATGTTTCTAAATAAATAAAAAACCCACACATAAGCGTATAATATAACAGCACTCCAAACAGGGACACTGTACACTCTTGTCTATTAAAATACTGTAATATGACACAGGCTACTGTTTGCACAAACAACATGTATCTCTTTCTATCTGCAGTAAAAAGTACCATAACACGAAACTGTTATGGTATTTTCAGTAAACCCCTACACCACTTATTGTGTACAGCATTTAGGTTATAACTCACTTCTTATATACATACTATATAAAACACACTAAACTGCTGGGTTCTAGTTGCCTAATATTTAGTCATCTTGTTTTTGGAGAAGACTAAATATTAGGCAACTAGAACCCTGCATCTTGTTTTTGGAGAAGAAAGAAGCAGTGTAGCACTAATGGCTTCTGTGTTCTTGGAAAGAAAAAAATGCTTACTGCAGTACATTGCCACTAAGATCACTAAGATCAAATTGTCTGTGATGACTGCCTCAGAGAGGAAGGGTGTAATAGATAATGACATGGCCTGTGCATCCTCCGTTAAGATTTTCAACCACTGAGCAACTGTATAACGTTCAGCATTCCTGTTCCTTTCTTACTACAACGAGACAGTGCTTTTACTTTTTTTTTTTTTATATATATCTTTTTTATTATTTTTTATTATTATTAAATAGTTTTTTTTTTTTTATGGGCTTTCTCCATACATGAATGCATCTCTAAGCATTTGAGAAAGTACGTGCAAGAGAGGTTATTAACCACTTCAGTATACCACTTTTAAGTGCTCTGTTTGCATGAATGCATTTATTTCATTATGGACTGTCACCAAGCAGCTCTCTGGGACGTTTCTACATTCTGTTGTATATGTCTTTAATTTTCTTAGATGACAGTTGCAAAATGAATTGTCATGCTAAGAGGGAAAAGAGGAAGCCTCCGGGAACTGTGGAATTCATAGTGAGTAACGCAATCCACACTGCCTGCTGACTCAGTGCTTTTCCCCTAAAGGACTATATAATATTATATCACTATAAAAAGTGTAATCATAAATGATAGCCAAGTGTTTCCTGGTACAGGTTGGTCCCAATGATACCCTAAACAGCATTGCGCTTAAGTTCAACATCACACCAAACAAAATGGTTCAGCTCAACAAACTCTTCTGCCGCAGTGTCTACCCTGGTCAGGTAAGAGCACGCTGTTACCACCAAGGCAGTATAGCTTCACCCAGCTCTCCTCCTGCCCTTCTGACAGGTCTGCTCATGCTTGTCTATCCTCATTGCAGAAACTGTTTGTACCTGATGTAAGTCAGGCAGAGTTGGATGAGACTGATGTAAGTAATGAACTATTTGTGATTTTACACACACGTAATGTGTGTATTTCAGTAAAATTTCTGTCTATTATTTAATAGTCATATATGCTAGTGTGTTTCTTACTGGGTGGAATTTGACTAGTCTAGTAAAGATAGCATTGATTCTTATTTACGTTTTGAATACAAGAGAGGAACACTGCTTTGAGTATGAAAAACAATTAGCCTTAGCAGACTACAGTACATGACCGCAAGGTTCAATACATGCACTTTATAGTCCGATAATGTTTTTCAGGATGGTGTTCCAAGAAGCAAGTCAGCAAAACCTGTCCGGCGTGAACTGTCTCCCGGCTCAGAGGATGAAAGCCCTGCAACAGTTAAGTTCATCAAGATGAGCTGCAAATATTTCACCGACGGCATGGTAAGTTAACTAACTGACGAAGTAAGAAACGAATGTCTGCGATACTGGCAAAACCCATGGCAGGATGTGACCCCTCTGTCCGTGTTGTTTTTCACCCGGCAGGGTGTGGTTGGAGGGGTGTTGATCGTCACCCCCAACAACATCATGTTTGACCCTCACAAGTCCGACCCCCTGGTGATCGAGCATGGCTGCGAGGAGTACGGCCTGATCTGCCCCATGCAGGAGTTGGTCTCTGTCGCTCTTTACGACGACGTGTCACGCATGAAGCTCAAGGATGCTCTGCCGTCGTAAGACTCCGTTGACCGCCTCTCCCTGTTTGCCTTTCTCCATAAATGTGCCTTCTGCATTTCTATATTTCTTGTTCTATATTATTAATATGTGGATACAAAAAAAAAGCTATTAACATATCTTCTAACGTCTTCTTACTTGATTCAGTCTCTTCTTCTGCTGTCACTTGGGTCTCTAAAAGACTGATGTCAAGCTCTGTACTGTTTAGAGTTATCTCATTTCCTGTTTCCTGTCATTGTTTTCTGTCGCTGTGACATCTCCTGAATTCCCACTCATTTTAGCTGGCTTTTATTACCCAGGCAAATCTAAATAACACTCTTTACATTTTGATTGATCTTTTTTGGTTCTTTTGCCATCTTTATTTTTTCTTTGTTCAAAATAAGTTTGTTTTTTATTTATGTATGTATTTAGTTAGTTATTTGTTTAGTTATTGTTTTAAACATCTCTTCTTGGTTGTTTGTTTATTTTTGGGTTTTGTTCAGCATTTGTTTTTCTTTGTTCATATTTTGTCACCCCAACCCCCACACTCCCATCTCCACTGTCTACGGGATGTGTGATGTCCTGTGACCTCAGAGACCTACCCCAGGATCTGTGTCCTGTCTACAGGCCCGGTGAGTGGGAGCAGCTGCCCTCAGAACATGACCTGAACCCCTTCAGCCGCTATGAGTCCCTAGCGGCCAAGCGGCCCATAGTCTTGGATGACATCGACTCTACCCTGTCTGAAACCGGTAAGCATCTTTACACCCCTGCCTGAATCCGGCATCAGACATGGGTTACCAAATGAGGATAGGAGTAGTAGGATGCCATTCAAACTGGTGTCTTTGCCAGGCCTTCAGTGATTTATTCTGTGTTCCGTATTTTGTTATATTTTGTATGTCGGATCTTTCAAATTCTGTTATTTTTAAAATCAAGTTTATTCATATAGGCCGTAATCACATTACGTAGGCCCCCTATAGCTTGCTTGTGATGTTTCAGCCTTTAGTAATGAATGCTCACTTAACTTTCACATGGTAGGGAGCACAGTAGAGGAGAACACAGAGATATCGCCATCGGACGAGGGCTTTACGGAGCTGGAGAGCTCTGTCGTAGGGGGCACAGAAGAGCCAGACCAGACGCCATCCAAGCAGAACGTCAGTGGAGATCAGCCGGAGCTTCTGCTGCCTAGTTACAGACAAGAGGGCGACTCCCAGAATGAGTCCCCTTCCTTGCTGTGTCAAACAAAAGGAAATGTGGATGATGAGGAGGATGAGGGTGTGGCTCAGAACAGCTCTATTGATGAAGGAGAATCGGTGCAATCTTTCTCTGAGACGGACAACCAGGGAATCAGACGCAATAAGCCTACAAGCCTGGAGGTGACTGAAACCAAGCATGTAAAGTCTTCTAAGGGGACCCAAGAGTTGGTGAACGGTATATGTGATGTGCCAGTGGGCCAAAACAGGAGGTTTAGTCAGAAGGACACAGCGGAGGAACAGAAAAATGGCCGAACAGAGGATGGCCTGAGCGAGGAAGCGAGGAGAAAGATGAACTATGAGGCAGAGGTGAAATCCTGGCTTCTAAAGAGAATGCAAGCACCTATTGAAGGTGAACATGTATATGTACTATGTTCATAAGCAACATCTCAGTATGTCATCATGAATCGTTACTAAGATGTGCTTCTATGTTTCCATAGATATGCTTCTGTCTTCAGAGGAGAAGAGTAAGAACCCGCCCATGTTCTTATGCTTCAAAGTGGGAAAGCCAATGAGAAAGTCGTTTGCCTCGGGGACGAACACAAGCCCTGTCCGCTCCTTCGGCAGTCGGGGAAAGCAGCCAGAGTACTGGTTCGCTGTGCCACAGGAAAGGTACACAACAATAACTGGGGTGCATTAATGCATTTTAAATACATATATATATATATATATATATATATATATATATATACACAGTGCCCTCAGCTTTCTGTGGCTCTGACAGTAGTTCTGTTGGAATCTTCTGGAAAACAACCAAGATGATGTGTTGAAAGGAAGCACCTAAAACACATCAGTAGCTGATAAATGTCAATATTTGCGCATCGCAAGTATGTTTCTCAGCTGCCCTCTACATGCATGTTGCAGAGTGGACCACCTGTACGCGTTTTTCGTCCAGTGGTCTCCAGACGTGTACGGGAAAGAAGCGCGCGAGCAGGGCTTTGTGGTGGTGGAGAAAGACGAGCTGGACGTAATTGACGACTTCTTCAGTGACCCTGCATCTTGCAGCTGGGAGGTGTGTTCATGAGAAATCAGCCTGTTTTACTGCCACAGTGTGACAGAGCTAGTATTATTTTGTGATATTCATTAGAACAGAACTGGTGCTTTTCCTAAACTATGTCTTGGTCAGGATGAGTTTGTGAGACTTTTGTTCCGTCGTGAATGACTGTAATATCTAAATGCTTGTGATTCACTAGATCATCACTATTAACGAGGCAAAACGAAGGCAGAGTTTTGGCAGCTATGATGCAGACCTATCAGTAGAGGCTCTGCCCATACTAAGTGAAAGCAGTGCATTACTGCAGGACACCCACACAGAGAAGGTAAGCCACAGGCTTCCGCATGCAGCTGGTCAATACACAGAGACATACAAACAAATGCCGCATAGGCCAGTCTGCCCCCAATGCACACACACACACACACACAATTTTGTCTGACTGCCTGTCTGGTGTGCAGCTTGCGTGCCGCCTGCCAGCCCGCGTGCAGGCCTATCCCTGGAGGCTGGCTTACAGCACTGTGAAACACGGCACCAGCCTCAAGACGTTGTACAGGAGCCTGGCCACCGTGGACAGTCCTGTGTTGTTGGTTGTCAAAGACATGGACCAGCAGGTGTGTTAACGAAACACGGGGATATCTCTATGTACTGTATACCAACAACAGTTGACATGAATGTTAGAATGTGAAAATGGCGCCCTCTGCGTTGTTAAACTATTCTCTCCTTCGTGGAAGAGAGGAGGACTATACCACTCACCACATGGGAAAGTGGTATAGCATTTTTTCATGGTTTCTTTAGCTACAGTAGCTGTCTGCGTAGTCGGACTAGCCATTATGATAATCCGGAGATTTCCCGAATGGCCATTCAGGAAATGGTCCACTGTGGCATGCAAATAAAACCAAAATATATAAGAATAGTTTCATCGGCCGCATTTGCTTTGAGCACGGCCTGAATACTATGTAACTTGAATACCATGGAACTGGAGCGATCCAAAATCCAAAAGAGGTGTGGCGGTGGGGCATTCGCCACAAGTATCAGTCTGGAACCCCTCGGTTCAAAAGCTTTGTCATAAAGGCGATGCTAATAGCTGTCAATCAAACTTCCTTACATACGACTGGACTACTTAACTTTATTTCGCCCAATCAGACTGTTTAAAATCAGCTAGAGTGCCGGTGGAAATGGAAACCTATGACCATACTGTACGTTGATGTACAGTTCCTCTTAGAGAAGCTTCAGCTAGTCGCTTTTGTATTGAGGGTTTCCAGACTGATACTCACTGTGAAATGAAATTGGAGCTTGTGAAATCAGGAAGGCTAATTGGCTGTCTATGCTGCATACTCTTCTTTGTGCTTTACACTCTGCGAGAAGATGAATAATGAATTGTACATTACATCTATTATCCATTAGATTTAGCTAGACTCCACTCACAGTATTACTGTTTTGGCAGTGATTCAACAAACTTGGATGTTGAATGTCTATTCCCAGCCAGAATTATTCTTTTTAAATTGCTTTAGCTTTCAACTCTTGGAGTGGGAAGACGATCGTCAGAGACGATAGGTAACATAATCAAGAAATGTAACATTTTGGCTAAATGTTGGACTGACTAAAATTGTCCAGCCCTTCCGGGACAGTAGTGACCCTTTCACATGAATCTAAGTCTGAGTCATATCATTAATGTGCCTTTTGTCAGGTGTTTGGGGCATTTTCAACTCATCCCTTCAGAGTGAGTGAACACTACTATGGCACCGGAGAAACATTCCTCTATAGTTTCTGTCCTGAGATTAAGGTATGCGCTCAATTTAATGTTAATGTAGAAGGTTTGCTGACCTAATCTTGATGGAAAACACAATGTAGCCCATAAAATAATGTTGTTTTCCTGTTTAGGTTTACCACTGGACTGGGGAGAACTCCTACTTTGTGAAAGGCAATACTGATTCTCTGCAAATGGGAGGAGGCGGGTAAGTCATCGTAGTACAAGATCTATATTGATATCTATTGTCTTACATAGATGGGAGGGATACATTGGTGTGTATTTATCACATGGCAATCTGATAAATACACACCAATGTATTAGGTTGTGGTATATACACACCAATGTATTAGGTGTACTGGGTTGTGGTTGCTGAGATTATGTACTGTATGTTTTACCCTCTGGGTGTTATTTCTAAATAAATAAATAATCTCACATTAGTGTTTTGTACCACTTATCAGCACCTATAGTCGTTGCCAATGGTGTCAAATGCCCTGCTTTTTGTCTCCCCCTCTGTCCCTCCAGTGGTCAGCTGGGCCTGTGGTTGGATGCAGAGCTCTACCGGGGCACCACCACCAGCTGTACTACCTTCAACAACCAACCCCTCTCCACCCAGCAGGATTTCAACATCCACAGTCTGGAGGTGTGGACATTTGAGTAGCTCCTCTGGCTGTAGCCATATCTATAGTATCTCTCCACACCTGACCCTAACATGCCGTCTGCATACACCACTAGGTGGCACTGATAGCTACTCAAATAAAAGTTGAGACAAGACCAAGTAGCTGCAACATTATTAGGCCTTATATATGATGACAGGCCAAGCAGTTTAAACTGAATGAAATGGAAATGGCTGTCTTTTGTTTTTACACATGCATACATAAATACATACATGAACAGTATGGCGGTATGAGAACTGTGTCTAGTCTTCTCTCCACATTATTGGCTGCTTTAGAAATCCTAGCTATCCCAGCATGCAGGCTTACCACCATATGCTTCTGGGGAGGAAAAGGGTATAATAAAGTCTGTCTTTTGGCTATCAGGGTTAAACAACTCAGAAGTAATGTTACTGTGAGGGTAACAAATATGGTATGAAAAGGTGTGCTTTAACTGCCTAAAAAGGATTCACAATGGCCTACATATTCAGAAAACCAATATAAGAGATGACTGGGGATATACAGGAATATATTCTGATCAAAGAAAGGTTTCCAAATGTATCTTTTGTATGATACATATTAAACACATGGGAGTTTGTGTGTGTGTGTGTGTGTGTGTGTG
>JAODUG010045161.1:0-16449 GCA_027564795.1 Aphredoderus sayanus | reverse complement strand
GAGAGAGAGTGAGAGAGACAGAGAGAGAGAGAGAGAGAGAGAGAGAGAGAGAGAGAGAGAGAGAGAGAGAGAGAGAGGATAGCTGGAGGGATGGACGAGGTGAGGGAAACAAAAGATTGACATGTCACTGGTTCCCTCCCTAAAGGTGGCAGTGTCTAATTCTCTCTCCTGCAGCATCTGATGTGAAGCATGTGTGTGTGTGTGTGTGTGTGTGGTCACTGCTATGTTGGTTGGTTGATAGTTAGTACGTTCAGAACATACACCACCATGCTAGCTGGATGCATAAGGGATGCAAAAAACTAAACAAAAACAAATTAATTTCTTCATCAACTTTCATTGGTGCCATGGGGCCAAGTAGAGAAAGCAGGAAGCCGCCTCTTAAAATGCACAAAACAATCTTTTTTTGCTCTCGCAGTCAGCTCTGCAAAATCAAAAACAGCCACTTGAATGCTACTGGAAAATGCTGATTTGATTTGTTTCAGCTGACCAGGAGTTACATCACAATGACATATAAAGTCACACTGTGTCTGCATAAAGGAAATGTCATTTGCTTTCATCATTACGTAAGACTATATTTACAGCATTTGGCAGACACTTTTGTCTGAAGCAACTTAGTACATTTGTCAGTAGTTGGACATTCACAAACCGATGGCAAACTGTGCTCCGTGCACAGTTTGCACAGAGCACACGGAGCAACTGGGGTTACACATCTTGCCCAAGGATGCTTGTAGGTAGTCCAGCTCCGGGGCCCGAATCCACAACCTTCTGGCTGGGAAGACCACTAGGCCATCCTACACCCTAAGATAACAAGCTTTAGCTATGTCAGCAAACAAATTCCACAAATAACACAAAAAAAATAGAAAAACTACACATTACACACAGTAAAGTCACCATAATGGTAAATCAGCAGTACTATATTAAGTGATCAGGCTGATTTCCTCATTTCACTTGTTTCAAAGTTGTGTAATTTCACCCAAGTGAAATACACCGCCATACATGGTCAAACAGCTCTGTGAAATCAGCATCCAAAGTAAGCACTGGCAACCATGCCTTTCTTTAGGAAAAACAGCTCAATCAATGCTACGTTGTGTACCTGTAAGAGGCTTCTCCTGGTTCTTGGTGCTGTAGTACTCCAAGTCCTAGGATTAAGAGAAAAATTAATTCTATTGTGATTCTATATATGTCCAATGTCTGTAATGACCTAATATATTTGATTAACGGATTCTATAATCTACATTGTATACAAACACACAGCAGTCCATGTAAGGAATGTGCTCCTCAACACACACACACACACACACACATATCGTACACACACACGCTTAGGCACACGCACACACACACACACCAGCACATTGTCTCCAGTGTGCTCCAGTTTCTGTTCTATCTTTTCCCTGAGACTGCACAGCACTGGCTCTATCACTCCTGGGCTGCTCAGGACAATCTTGGACACAGTCTCCTCCCGCACATAAAAGTTGAGCTTGGAAAATACCTTCCTAAACCCAACACACAAAAGTAGAGCTGTTTTCAAATGGTAATACATTACAACAACGTAAAAGTGACCTGAACAATGATGTTTAACACCACAGGACATCAACTGTTTTAATTTAAAGAATATGAAATAAAAGCATAAATTAAAGTATAAAGCAATGGCGGATGAGTGTTTCGGAATGGGTTCTCACCCACCATTTCAGAGGCCTGTGGTACTACTCAAAAGGCAGAATGAAGCAAGTAGATCACAACCCAAATATATGCCGATAATTAAGTAGAATACTGGATGTTAGCATGGGCTGTGCTAAATTGATAGATCCTCCTATTTTGATAATTATTAACCCTCGTAATGTCCTCTGGGTCAAAATGACCTGCTCTTTGTGGCAGATAGAAGGCGCTAAACCTAATTCTACAGCTTACACAGAAGAGATGATGTGCACTGCTGGCACAACAAGATGTGACTTTGAAACCAGAGGACAACAGCAGGGTTAAAAGGCACACAAAAAACAACCTAAATACATAAATAAATAATTATTTAAAAAATAAATACACTCAGCAATGCCAATTGAAAAACACAAATCATACACAATCAGATGGCGCGCCGTGTGGCAAAATACTAGATTTCTGAGAAAATTACGAGGGTTAAGACCATCACGATAATAAGACCTAGGCTGGGCAACACATGACATTGCAGTATTTTAAATTTGTTTACATTTCTCCCAGCATCCAACAGCCATGAGCACCTGTAGATTGTCCTAGTTCTTTCACCCACTATTCACAAAAATTGTGCATGTTGCAACACTGATCATTGGTAAGAAACAATGCATAATTTACAGTACAGTAATAAACAACAAACGTCTTGCCTGTTAAGTGTATTCCAGTTACTGATCTTCTGGTGGGTAGAACTTGCAGGGCTGTAGTTGTGCAGCTCAACCAACTTAGGGAAGAAGTGCTTTACAACTTCTGCAGCCATTACTACAGATTCAGTAGAAAGGCAGCTCAGATCAGCAGTAATAAATCATGTTACATGCTACTGTAGTTTTAAGAAACCCATACTAATTTGTTTCTTGTAGTAAAACTTGTTATACTGTAGTATAGCAGTTCTAGTTTACAATATCGCCTCGTGTTGGCTAGACTTCATTCACACCTTCAACCTGCACTACAGTGCTATTTACTGTACTTTACGTACACTAACGTACGGTAACAGTACTAACTAATGTAGCAGTGTACAGTACTGCAGTAAAGTCAAAGGCTGTACCTCCATCGCTGAAATCTCTATTGATGTGTCTCTTGGGCCTAGACAGAGATATTTTATCGATCCATGCGTACAAATCCTGTAAAATATCTTCACTTAATTCTGGGTCCATCTTCCAACCCGTTTATATAAATGAGCTGACAGCTTCTCTCAACCATCTCCCATGTCAACAGGTTGCTATGCAACCAACATGTACACAAAAAGCAGGAAGACACAGTACGGGTACGTCATCTGAGCCAGATACATGCAGGCAGACTGATTAAACTGCTAAATATGAGGCGTCATTTGCATAGTTGTTGTTTATTATAAAGAAAAAACATTATTACAGAGAACAGTTCATTTTCAGTAAACAATTTTCATCAAAGTAGACTCGTGAAAGATTGTTCTTTTACATGAATTAAAGAAAGATCTGGTTGCATTATAAATGCAATAACAAAGTACAAATAACAATAATGACAATAATAAAATAACAATAATAAAATATTAAAGCAGAATTTTTGACAGTCATGACCACTCACTTACCATACTTAATTTTAAAGTGCGTGACAATGATGTTGCCAGAAAAAAAACGTGCCATATATCAGCCAATTGCAGTACCAAAAATAAATAAACAATTATTATCTGTTAGTAAAATACAATCACAGCATACAATCAGTGCAAGTGCTTAATACGTTTATTTCTTCATTCCAGGATAAGATGAAAAGAGAATCTTCTCTTTAAAAAGATCAAATCATCATAGCCAGTTTGTTTGAACAACAACACAGTCAATCCAGTCAAACATGTCAATCACAGAAACAAAGAGGCTCTGTGACTTAGTCTGCCCTTTTGTCCTACTAAAACTTCAAAGAGGCCAACACAGTCATCTGGGATGTCCCGCAAATAGGACCCTGTGCGATATAGGGTCTCAGTGGTCAGTCACAACTGAGATTGTTTTGAAATGGTCATCTGGGCATGCTTGTGGGCTGTTTTCCCTGTAGGCTTTTGACACAGACAACCAAATAGTTACAAACACAATAAGACACAGCACAATACAATTTCAGTTGTGTATCTTTTGCAACCTCTCCCTATGCCTAAATTCTCACCCTGCATGGGTAGGCCTGTATAATGTGAAATTATGATTATGAAAAAACATACAAATATAACATTGCGTTTTGTGGAACATACCACTTGAGGCTGTTTCCAAGGAGGACGTACTATTGAAGGCTTTGTCGGAGGTAGTGGGGGCATTGGGGTCTGAGACAGAATCTAAAATGAAGGTTTACATTGTAGCATTGGATTTACAGTACTGTATGTACAGTATGTGTATGTGGGGAGGTTGGGGGTGGGGATTACATGTCATGGTGTTTATTATGTCATAGGCAAGATCACATTCTTACTGGTTTGGTTGCCAGTGGCGGTAGAGGTCTGGATGGGGGAAGTGGCCTGACCTATTAAACAATTTCATGAATAAAAAAAGAAGAGAGTGAACAAATTAATAAAACCAAATAACGAACTGCTTAATTATGATAAAGTGGTTCAGCGTGAATTAAAATCATATTAGAAGCAAATAAAAAAAACTTCAATCTAGTTTAAAAGTTTCTAGTTTGATCATAATAGTGACATTCTCACCTCAAACGCTACTTTGCTCAGAGCAGATGGTGGCAGAGATGGCTTCACAGCCTAAACAAATCACAACCAATACAATATACTGTATAAATAAATCCAGAGTTTGTCATACTACATTTATAGATGTAGTGTATGTTTTATATCATGATTTCCCAAGTATTTTGAAATCTCCCATTTCTCCCAGGGTATTTTGATTGATAGTGTATAAACATATATAACACCTGACCATAAATAATATTTTGTCCCAAATCACAAATAAATTACTTCGTGGAGAAGATCTACAGTATTTTAAGTTACACTGGTATGTTCTATTACCTTGGTGTAACCAGACCCAAAATTAACTTTGTGATTAGGGTTTGTACACATTAACCTCAGGTTAGTTTTGAAACTATTGGACTAGCCTTTAGCCAATCGGTGTTGCTACAACTGTGTTTGTATTGCTTCATCTATCATTACCCCATTTAGAAACAAATGCTTGACTTTACTCCCCCACTGGAATGCTGATTGGTCCACCGTACAGAGTGGCTGTGAGAACATGGTTTCCAGACTATAATTTCCTGCCCCCTCTAGCCAACATATATGATATAAATACCTGTATGCCAGCTCACCTGTTCAACTCTTGATGGGCGAGCAACAGCTAGAATCTTCACAGGAGGCTACAGATGACAGGAACAGTCATGAGTTAACCAATATGTCTTATTTCATCTTTCACAACCACTACATGGTATGTAGTAAGAATGATTTACATCATTTCAAAAACCTGGCAAGAGCCCATCAAAAAACTGAATTCTGAAGAATACAAAGTATGTGTAATACGCAATATGCATGTGTTAACCAAATATATTAGAATGTTTAAACAAAAGAAAATCTCACTGCTGGAGCTGTTCTGGTGGGGACTATTATAGCTCCAGTTGTTGTGGGAGGAGCAGAGGGCAGAGGTTTACAAGCCTGAGTAGCAGACGTGTTCACAAATACAGGTTGGCTGATATATGCAGGCTGGATGCGGGGACTGTCCCGAACAATGCCTGACTGAAACACTGGGTTTGCTTGCCCAGAGGTAGACTGGAATCTGAAGAAACATAATAATACAATAGTCATCAAAGACTGGCAGAAGACAGAGCTAGAACTACTGTATTTCCTTAAAATGATTAATTAGAGAACAATGTTCAGATTGAATGAAAGAGATTGTGTTCTTGTACCTTTTCCGTGGCAGTCTTTTTCTCTTGCAACACATCAAGCTTCCAATAATCAAAACTATAAGCAGAAGTAACCCTGCTGCCAGTGACACACCAATGACAAGCGGCATCTCTGATCCTGCCAGAACACGCATACATGTTTTAATTGTGACAATATCAATCATTGCACAAGAGTGAGTATGTCTCAGGATACCTGATATCTTATGTTTCCTGTGCACAGTGCTACTGATGTTACATAACTGAACTGCGCACTGTTCCTGTGCTACTGATGTAACGTCAATAGCACAGGAAACATAACTCACTTTAATACTGTTGTGATTCAGACTTTGTACAACCAGGAAAATCCATTATATCAGGGCCCATACTCATTAGAACAGAGTGTAATTGTCATAAGTCATGTAAAACACAATGATGTAGAGATACACAGAGTTTGCAAATACACATACAGCAGAACCCGTACAGTACCTTTGGGCATCTCTGAGTGCTCCACATCACAGAATGGTGGAGCCCAGCCAGGATCACAGTGACATTGCCTCTCGTGGTTACAGACCTGTGAGAGATCCAGTCACCTACATTGTCCAATGGACTGCTGTATTACTCGGAACAAGCTGAAAGTGTACACATTTGTCTCACCCCATGGTTGTTGCATTTGGTTGAGCAGTCATCTGTTCCATAAGCTTTAATGTTTTTCATGTCTTGACACCGATGTTCATAGCAGACCTAAGAGGCAACCAAAGGGCTAACAAATTAAGGGAATAACCTCATCTGAAATGTCTTGAGTATTCACCTAAGAAGGAGTGAGCTTCTACTAACAGCAACATCAACATGGGCTGTTAGCTCACCATGTTATTGCCACACTTGGCACCAGTAGGAACCATTCCTAAATCAGCTGGGAAATTGTCCTTTGGATCCATGGTGGCCTCATTGCATGTCACCCCATTAACAGTGCGGAAGGACTTCCTGGATGTCACTGGGAACTCCCTGCCGCCTGAGCAGAACAGCGTCCCACACATCTGCTCTCTGAAAGCAACAAACAACAACAAAACGTTTCTATTGCCTATCCCACAGTGTTCCTGTGAGCTGTTTTTAAGTTGCGCGATAGTTACTCACTTCTCTGAACACCTCTGTCCAAACATATTTCTTCTGCATGTTGTTTCTTTGTAACAAACAGTTACCCCTACTTCAGCATCTGAATCAGGTTGACAAAGATGCTAGTTTTTAGGGATTTGCTGTATTGTTAAAGTCAACAGACATTTTCCAAAAGCTCCATTTTACCTGGCCCCCAAAGTCTCCTGCAGTGTTGTTTATGTGAGGGACACTGTCCGTTGTAGCAGTATCCTGTTCCACGGTTGCAGGAACGTCCATTTTGCGTGTAAGTGTCATCAGGGCAAACGGCAGAGAAGCCACTGCAGTACTCCTCCAGGTCACAGTCCCCTGTGCGCGCTCTACACACACTGCCTGTTGGTTTTAACTACAGAGAAGTGATGGGAATACAAAAATGTTTGTAGGAAAAACAGACGTTTATGTCAGTTTATGCAACATTCATGCATCTACAAAATGCAAACCTGATTGTGTGCGTGTGTGTGTGTGTGTGCTACCTGACAGTTGTGGCAGCATTCTCCCTCTGCACACTGGGCTCCTGTATTAAGTGTGCAGGTACTTGCATTACAACATGGATTCTTGCATTCCTGGGAGAGACAGGCAAAATAATGTAAGTATGTACAGTACAGTAGTCTGTTCCTGGTTAGACAGTATTCTGTAGTTAAACGCTTTGTCCAGGCAGGCCAATACCTTTACAGTGCCACAGTCACATTCCTCTCCAGGCTCCAGGAATGCATTTCCACACACAGGCCCTCCAAAGATGCGATTGGTAGAGGGAGTGTCCAAGAGACAAGAAGGGTTGAATTCCTCCAGAAAACTGTTAAGCTGCTGCTGGCTGCAGCTACTGAACTTCTCTGGAAATACTAGCCTACAACACAAAAGGATTTGGTGTATTGTTATTGCTGTGACAGATTTTAACTATAGGATAATGTAGTTTTGTGTGAGTGAGTCCTTACCCAACACTCTCTGACATTATGCAGCCTTTATTTGACGTTGAAGAGCCACAGTTGCAGCTGTCACTATCGTGGGACAAGCCCAGGTTATGGCCCATCTCATGTGCAATGGTCGAGGCAAGGCCTATAGGGTTTTTGTTATGGTCCTGCATGTTTGATAAGGGAATGCACAGGTGAACAGTTTAACACTAAACACTATTAAACAATGCTCTTACTACTTAGGTAACATGGTTACCTCGTTGACAGCTCCAGATTTGGAAGTGCACATGGAGTCAGTGTTAGCCAGGCCAACAGTAGAGCCCACAAAATCCACACCTCTGGGTGAATGAACACAGGTAAGAGACAGCACCTAAACAAAGTCAGTTCCATTTGTATCAGGTACATACAGATAACAGTGTCTTACGTGACGAACTGTGCATTGTCGTGTTTGATCTTCTTTAGCAGACTCTGCTGACGCCATTCAAGGAAACGTTCAAGAGTGATCTTGGGTTCCCTGCTGACCTCTATCTGGTTATACGTCCAGATCTGCAGACCCACCAGCATCACTCTAATACCGACAGGACGATAAAGCTGAAATAGACAATTTCAGAGTAAACCATTAACACACAGGCCTACAGTAGATGCTATTCAAAATGGACGTTTGACACAGATGCTGTCAAGCAAAAAACATGAATAAAATCAAACTTAAGCCGCACACACCTTATCAACGTGATTTGCAACTTCTAGCATTCTGGTCTCTACAGCTTTCTCACTGCCAAAGGTAGTATACTGGAACAAGCAAATGTGTTTATTAACTGATATACATACAGTATTCCTCATCAAATAAGGAGGATATTAACATATAGAGGTAACAAGGTTAACAATAACACTACTGTTCTGGAAACGTTGTTACCCAGTAGTCACAGTCATATTAACGTTGCATATTAGAAACGCATACCTCGTCTTTGTCAACCACCAGAACCATCTCCACTGTTCTTGTTATTTTATTCTGGTATGTCATCTGAGCTTTACTTGCCTGAATAATTATGAGAATAATAAATAACATCAACCAGGGTCACTTGCATTCCTGCATGCTGTGTATGGTTGCGTGTGTGTGTGTGTGTGTGTGTGTGTGTGTGTGTGTGTGATATGCGTATGTGTGCATTTTTCTCTATTATTTTACCAGGCTGCCAGGTTGGAACAATCCAGAGGGATGTGATACATGATCATAGAAAGTGGTTGTGTTTCCATGGGAACAGGTACTCCTCTTCCTCCTCAGGTGTTCATACTTATACACCGCATGGGGTGCCTCCTTGCCCCCTCCGGGAGCGAGTGGTTCGATAAGGTACACCCGGTCCCATATGCGCACAAACCCCCTTATGTATAAAGGAGATCACATAAGCATAAGACCCAAGATAACTGATTAAACCTACTCCTCCTGTTTCCTGGGTCGTTCACTACTACTATTACCATGACCTGCAGATAATGGCCTATAGAGCAGCCACTTATAGAAGCCTGGTCTTATGGACTTGTAACATGAGTTATTGATCAGGTTAAAAGTGTGTTACAGAGTTATAACTACACATGGTCACACAAAGCTCTAGTGTCAGGGATAACTGCATGATGGAAGATCTAATGCTTAACCAGGTTCAGATTGGACTGAAGCAACCATTCCTTTTTGTGTGAGTACCTATATTGTATGTCTTTAAAACACAAGAGATCATTGACACAATGCCATTTTATGATTCTGTATTGTATATCTAACACTAACAATAATGAACAATAATTTACTTTAATCCTGAGCACAGCTGCATACTGGCAGATGAGTCCTCCACTTCTACAATATGTCCGTGGTAGTAGCAGTGGTCCTGAATCGACAAGCATCATTTAAGTGGCTGATATTTAAAGTTTGTGCCTGCTGGTGACATAACTTATTTTCTACATGTTGTAAATTAAATAGGAAGGTTACTGTACCTCATGATCTTGTGTACTGATTACTTCAGTGCCATGATCAGTGTAATGTGTGACCGTATAATTTCTCCGTAAAAGGTTTCTGGAATAAATACATGTAACCTTTATAAATGGAAACACATTAAAATTGTGGCGGTACTTTGAGAAATACAGTATCCTCTCACCGGTTCTTTTCAAGGTGGAGCGTATAGTTGTGTCCTTCTATTGTCAAAGAGTATCCAATTTTCCCAGGGTATGTCTACACACGCACAGACAGGCGCACATGCACACATGCACACACACACACACACACACACACACATACACACACACACACACATGCACACACATGCACAGACGCTCGTGCAGACACACACACACACACACACACACACACACACACACACACACACACACACACACCCGCGCGCGCGCACACGCACGCACATGCACAAACACACACACAATTCAGACAGTAGATGAGTTATGTGTGTGAATATAGATGGCTGTATCTATACAAAAAAATACATTATTATTACCTGTTGTGCTGAAGTCATTTGAGTAACATGTTGGAGTTGTTGAGGTATTAAAGTTTTGTATTTCAGTACATGAGGTAGCATATTCAAACTGCCCATAGTCATATCTGGAAATAATGTAGTTGTATGAGAATACCAAAACAGAAAACAAGAAAAGAAAATGAAAGAAAATGAAAATAAATGAAAATAAATGAAAATAAATGAAAATAAATGAAAATAAAACAAAATAAAACAAAATAAAACAAAAGACATAGGCTACTAGTACTATACATACCACAAGAAGAGATGCAAAACCATATGAAGTACCCCAAAAAAGTCATCCTGTTGTAACGGTCAATGCTCGAGATCCAGATATACTTCATCTTTAACCACGAGGAACTGGCATAGATTTAAAGGCAGACTACCAAGGTCTTTTAGTACCCGCCTACTAGACAATATTCCTCCCCACCAGCCTAAAGTCCGGGAACAAGCATTTTTCAGTCAGAAGTATTACTCATTTTCTTACCAGAAAGTTACTCAATGACGCCCAGTTGGCTTTATGGCTTTGGATACTAACAAACTTTATGCTACTGTGCAATTAAGTATAGGTTCCCTTAAACCAACATTATGTTAATTTAATAATAAATAGCTATTTATAATACAAGATTCTGGTAGGCTACTTCAACTTCGTTTTAGGCTACTTGAAATGTCAAATATATTTTTTGTTAAGTTGTTTTCGATGTCTTTTATATGCTCAAATGTAAATGTATAGAATAAATAAGAAAGAAAATAGTCACATTAAAAAAACTTTTAATTTGGCGTGGGCTATGTCGCCATCTCCTGGCTACGATGTTAGATTTCAGTACGCTTTGTGATTCATTAATTAAATAACTTCTAAAATATGCATTTTGTGAATTATTAATGTTATTCTAATTAATAAATGTTATAATGTAAATGGCGGCATTCAGACTCGTGGATCATATAAGCAAAGTTCTTATAGGCATATCTCTGAAATAAGTCTATATGAGTCAGACAATGTTGATGACGTATTAACTGCGCGCCATCTAGACCATTCGTTGGAAAGCAGTAAACTAATAGAAATGTTGCAGTCAGGAGTGGTGCAACTTTTAACAGAAACCAGTCATATAGCAGAGCCATTAAGCGAAGAATATGGCGCTAATGTGACAAAAACGCCGTTTAGTTTTACCCCTCAGCGGATACATTTTAACAAGGATCACGAATTCTTTGAGGTGAGAATGACATTGTAAATTATCGTTATTGAGTAGTCTACAGCTATGGTTAGACTTACTGTACTAAACTTGTGGTTTTGACTACAGTACATTATTTCTTTGCAGGATGGAGACATTCACAGACACTTGTATGTGCAAAATATATTTTCATTCGAGACAGATGACAGCCCAAAGCTTAGGTACTGTATGATGTTTCTTCAAGTTGAGAAAAAGTATAAAGCGTTTAACTGGGCTTAACAAGTAGTCCTACCAGTTATCTAATTAGCTAGTATTTGTTGTTGTTCATATCTCTTATTCTCCTATTGCTTATTCCTTCGTTTCCAGTGTGTCTGCGTTTGGCTGTCACATCTCTGGTTGCAACCTAGTGTTCAACAGCGTAGAGGAGTATGAGCACCACTACAACTCCCTGCACAGGCACGTGTGTTGTTCCTGTCGAAGGTCCTTGCCATCTTCTCGTCTCCTAGACATTCACATTCAAGAGTGGCATGACTCCCTCTTTGCCATCCTCGCTCAAAAACAAGATATGGTATGAACATATTCATAAACAGGTTGAACTTTCTGAGCTTTGTCATTCTATTCAGCCAGTGCCTGCTATATTTTTAACGTGCACTCACCTGTTTCATCTTTTCATTTCGGTAAATTCTATAAAGAAACAACGTTTCCTTTGGAATTGAATTTGTAATAATTTACTACATGGCATTTTAGTGGAATACCTTGTAAATATGTCCTTTGCTTTGCAGTACCAATGCCTAGTGGAAGGCTGTGGACAGAGGTTCAGGACTAGTAAACAGAGGAAAGACCATCTCATTAAAATTCACAAGTATCCTCCTGACTTCAGATTTGACAAGAATAAGAAACACAAAGGGTAGGTTATTGCTCATTTTGTCCACCAGGTGGCAGCAAAATCCCTTATTTTACATTGAAAATATTTAGCCTAAAAACTGTTTTAGTAACAGAACGAAAGAGGCGAAGAACCAGGGTCTGCAAGGCACAATTACCGACACTATGTGTGAGGTATTGTCAGACAAGCTGGAGGAGGAAGAAGCTATGGATCTCCATGTATCACAGGGAGCAGAGAGAGTTGATGCTTCCCACTCTGCTAACCCTGCTTGCTCTGAGTTTCACATGGAGCCTGCAGCAGTCATTGATAGCAACACCAGCATTACCAGTGATGTAAGGCCTCGCTACACTTACAGGTTGGTCTGCAGTAAAGGCATTGATTGCTTTACAACAAATGTATACAAGGAGCTTTAATGTAAACTGTAAAATGTATCTCAGGGGCATTTTGGTAGACATTGTGCCAGGCTTAAAGTACTGGGATAAAATGGGTTAGCTCATTTAGAGTATATTGTATTATAACAGCCAGTGAAATGTCATATGTCTTAACTTACAACTTCATTCAGGATGTAGAAGGCTCTATGGTCCAATTATGATTGGTTTAAATACCGTTTTAATTTTTATTTTCTTCCCTTTTGTATTAGAAATTACACCATAAGTAAATATGTGTTGTGCATACTGGCTGAATTGTTGTTAAAATCACAAAACACTTTTAGAACCACATTCTCTCGTTTCAGGGTCCCAGCAACTATATGTTTTGGTAAAGGATCTGTCCGTGGGTTCAGGGGGAGGGGAAGGAGAAAGTGAAGCACAGGATAAAAGCCCTTATTTGGTTGTGTCTTATATTTATAATTTAATAAATTATCAATATGCCTATAATCTGTTTTTTATACTCTGTACAATTAGTATATAACTGAATAAACTGCTAAAAAGTTTAATGTACAGTATTTTTTTCCCTCTAAGATGAGATTAAAAAGCAAAATGTGAGAAGCAGGCCTAGTTCCTGACATGTGCATGTATATCATTATGTGTTAGGCTATTTAGTGTTGTCTACACATCTCCTATTTTAACTTTTCTTAAACAGCAATGGGCCTGCCCAACTATGAATATACTCTATACTAGCCTTTTCAAGTATTTTGAGCACTGTAAAATTATGTTTGCAACATTTGCATTGACATTGTCAAATTAAAAATCTATAATTAAAAAATTATATTTAAAAAACAACAACTGGATGCACACAGAATAAACTGTATATTTTAATGGTAAAAAATATATTTACATTAAATGTAGAATGCAATGTACACAGATGACTTTTAAATATGTTTAAAAAATAATTTGTTTCTACAAAGATTGACTAGGCCCATTACTAGCAACAGTGAAATGTAACTCTAGGCCCTTGTAATGTGGCCATGCTTTTAAAAATGTGTGCAAAATCTGAAAATGTTTTGAGGTAAATACAAAGCTTTAACAAACAAGGCATATTAGACCCATATATAAAGATTTATATGCTTGATTCCTCAGATTGACATGCTTGTTTAGTTGTGCCTAAGGTATTAGGCTTCACCACTAACTTGTACATTGTTGCTCAATTATGCTACTCTTGATATATTGCTTGAAATAACGATTGGGCTATAATGTAATTCATGAAATTATTTCAATAGGCTAGCCGAAGCCATAGGCCTATGTTATTCCTAAAGTTAAATATTTATGTTTATGAACAGGACATAGTTTAGATGAAAATGTATTATACAGACATATAGCCTTTTGCCAAGTCTGAATAATCTTTCAAAATGTAATGGCATAAAAAAAATCTTGCGGAGATTGCATAATACTACATTATGAGCTAAAGTATTAGTGCCTTACAACCTTAATAATTTAGGCAATGAAAGAAAAATGCTCCATTGCCTTGCATTTTAATTTTTTTTTTTTTTTTTTTGCTGTTGTTGTATGAACTGGGCCTTTAGATTCCAACAGATTTGTCTGTTTTCTGAGCTTTTGTTGCCATACAGGGGACCTTTTGGAATTAAAATATGTAGGCCTATTTTCAGGTGATGTAGAGATAGGCTAATGTTTTGTTTTATATTTTAGACTTTACACATATTTTGGTCATAACTAAACATGTTAATAATTAGGACTGTATAGGAATGGAAATTAGTTTATCCAAGTTGTATAATACATACGGTTTATTTTGTTCTGGAATATGTAGCCTTTGACAAATACAACTGATAGGCCTATTAGGCTACCACTTTATCGAATTTGTTTTAAAATTACTTAGCTTTAATTTCGTTATTGCTTAAAGACCAAATGCATTTAAGGTCATCGCAAAAAAAGATGATTATATTCGTTAGGTAAAATAGGCTATGATTAAAATAAAAAGTGTGTAGGCCTATGCCAAACAATATAAAGTAATGAAATCACAGTCTGGACTGCATGGATATCTGCTTTAGTCTTTTTTTCTTCTCTTCTTTCTTCTTTTTTTCTTCAAAAAAAATTAAGTTCAACGCTAACAAGTGTCAAGTCAAGTAGTACATCCCATAGGGTCCACTGAATAGTCCTGGTACAGGTAAAGCCGGCCGTGGTCCGTTTAGAGCCCCGTAGAGGGCCGGCGGGCCAATGTGTGCGCCCAGGTGAAAGGGGAAAGGAAAAGTCGGCAGTAGTGGCTTGGCTGCCAGCTTCAGTTTCTCCAGCTCGGCTTCTTGCAGTCTCTTGGCTTTGGCCCTCCGGTTCTGGAACCATATCTTGACCTGAGTCTCTGTGAGACTTAAGGAATTGGAGAACTCTGCTCTTTCTGCAATAGAAAGGTATTGTTTCTGACGGAACTTCCTCTCCAGAGAGAGGAGCTGAGATGTTGTAAAGGGTGTTCTTGGTTTTCTGTTGTTCTTGTGTTTCCGTAAGGGGCATGGAGTTGGGCTGGGAAATCCTGTGAATTCATTTGAAAGGTCAAATCATTAATAATAAAACAAATAAAAAATAAAAACGATGCTTCGGTTTCAGCATTACGTTGTTTCCTAAACAATGTAGCATACATTTTAGCCATTTCATGTCAAAGTAACATGTTGTACATTGTATGTTGCTAAATATTAGGCCGTTATAAATACCTGGGCCTATTTGAAAGCTCTTTTATTCTCAAAAGTGTGACAGAAAAAGTTAACTCACTTGGAGGGGAGGTGTATGGCGTTTGAAACCAGGGACTCGGTTCTTTGTCACTGAGATCGACAACCTCTTCAATTGACTCTGACCGGTCCGCTAGACCGCCCAGAGAGACCCGCTTCTCCGCGTAAAGTTCCCCTGGTGACCGATACGCAGCCTCGTCTGACCGACCACCGCTAGTACCGTGTGTATTTACCGGCGTCCTGTCTGCTATTAGGGATTCTACACTAAATGGTAGGTCTAAATTCTTCGTTTTGCATCTTTTGACAGGCGACAGGTCAAGTGTCAGAACCTCGTCAATTCCCTTATTAACGCGATCGTCTGGCAACTTTTCCACCGAAACAGCCGAGGGCGATCCCTGCGCAGGATTCATCACGCACGAGTGAGGTGCCATACAACTTCTTTCCTGTTGGCTGGCTCCCTGGATCACTCCCTGGCTGACTGCTTCGCTTCACTGCAGGAGTTTCTTCTGTAGAGACTTGTGACAATACGTTTTGCGAGTTCTTGCTAGCTACTTTCAGTTTTACGCACTTACGTATCTCCTTCAGAAGTTCAACAAGTTACTCTCATCTTGTCATCTCCCTATGAGGCTGCTGACTTGCACACGTGACTCGCCAGAAACTGCTATGATAGGCCACAATGTTCTTGCAATCGAGTGGCTGTTGTGATGCAGTAGGCAAGCATCCGTCAATATTTATATTTGACTGACACACAAACGCAGCCAAATACCTGTCTGGTGGGTATACCCTGCGTTTATACAGTTAAAAATGTGCCTTGGAATTAAACCATATTCTGTCATTAAATAGCTTAGGCCTATACATTACATTCAAATTAATTAGACATTATTATAGAACACATGGAATTTCTTTATCATAAACATATTTGTTAAGGTGTTATTTGCAACCGTATGGCGCCACGAATCAAGCGAAAGAAAATCCCAAGCTGTGAGACATTTTGCGGGCCAACCTGGGAACCGCCGGGTGTGCAGCAGCGTGCAGCCTACAACAATTGCTTAAATGTTAACTGTCTCTTTCCCCGAGGTTGTTCCTGCTTTGATCTTGCCGCTACTGGCGCCTTCAGACCCTCGCTGTCTGCTCTCTCTCTCTCTCTCTCTCTCTCTCTCTCTCTCTCTCTCTCTCTCTCTCTCTCTCTCTCTCTCTCTCTCTC
>JAODUG010045151.1:2247-16451 GCA_027564795.1 Aphredoderus sayanus | reverse complement strand
TTCCGCACGGACTTGACTTTGTTGAGCAACTGAAGTTGTACATCAAGCAAAAATGGGAACAAAGCTTCAACAATTAGAGTCATCAGTTCTCAAACATTTATTGAGTGTTGTTAAAAGGACAGGTGATTTAACACAGTGGTAAACATGCCCCTGTCCCAGCTTTTTTGGAACATGTTGCAGGCATCAAATTCAAAGAGAGTTAATATTTGCCAAAAAGACAATAAAGTTGATCAGTTTGAACACTAAATATCTTGTATTTTTAGTGTATTCAATTGAATATAGGTTGAAAAGGATTTGCAAGTCATTGTCTTGTTTGTAGTTACGTTTTACACAACCTCCCAACTTCATTGGAATTAAGGTTGTAGTCTTTCGATAATTATGCCAGAAACAAAAAGGCATCAAAAATGTACATTGCCTTTTTAGTCAAGTCAAATTTATTTGTATAGCCCTTAATCACATTGCAGTCTCAAAGGGCTTCACAAGCAAACATTTCACAATGTAACACACAAACAACACCCCCTGAACCTCCTCCTCTCTCCGGGCAAGGAAAAACTACCATCAAAACCTCATGGGTTAAAAAGGGAAGAAACCTTGGGAAGGGACCAAGGAGAGAGGAATCCACCCTTTCAGGACGGTTAGGATGCAATAGGTGTTGATAAGCAGAATAATGATCAAATTATACATTTAAGGTGATGTATCACACAGTAATAAATAAAATGTATATAGTAAATACAACGTTCAATCCATGTCCGCAGTTTTCCATAGCCGAAGCTAGGTCCGCTCTCCTTCCAGGGAATCCACACACCACTCTACTCCAATGAGCAAGACGAAAAATAACCAGCATTATTTAGCTGCTTTATAGAAAGCATAAACTGTTGCAAAGTACAAACACCTCATAAAATAAAAGCAATTGACCCTTCAAGACCATTGTTCTCTCTGTCACCACAGGGTTGTTTGAATATCTTGTCCTGTCCCTTTATTCAAACAAATAGCACATTCATGCAAATGAGTGCTGGCACCTCAATAAAGCAAAGTATTGATATACTTTTTCCATATCCCTGAGAGACACACACACACACACACACACACACACACACACACAGACCTTTCTCACAACGATCCAGCATTGTATGACTACTGTCTTTGTGTTTGCAGGCCCTGTCATCCTCTCATCTACCCCCACATACAGTAACCTCCAGTAGAGGACGCCCAGAGAAAGACAGACTGATGTTCACAGAATAATCATTAAGGTCCAAAACGTCCTCACCTTGAAAAAATAACCAGCTTTATTCCGTATGCTACCACCAGCACCTTGGACACAGGCCACAATGGTATGTGTGTGCCGTATAAACGTTCCCTTGGCTTGCAGCGATATAGAGCAAACATATACCTTTCTCTGACAGGGAGATGTGGTGGAGGTAAATAACTGGGGAAAAGGATTGAGAAGTGACAGCTACTTCATCATGCTGTTTGCCCTGATAGCCTTCTTTCAATTTTTTATCCACCTTCACACACTCCCATACTCTTTGCCCCTCACCACTTTATCTCAATATATTTCATCCCTCAACAGAAACAAATAGTTACCGGTGGCATGACAAAATACTATTGTTTCTTGAGGACACAAGTAAAAAGGCTAAATAAAATAATACATTTGTCTTTCTGTGGTATACCATTATATCTGTTTAATTGTTTTTTAGTGCTTCTAAATTGTGATATGATAATTCTACATCTTTAAGTCAGCAAAAATGCTGTAAGTGAGAGCACACGTACTAGCAAAACAGACTTATAACCTCAGGGGCTGCATCAAGACCTTAACAATGAGATGTTAAGGTCAAACCTTTGAGGAAACACAAGGAGCTGTTTTTAAAGGGAAACATTATGATAACATAATACTAAGTTTGGCATGCGTTGTACATCCGACTTTTTAGTAGTAAAAACCGCTAGGACAGCTTTGAATACAACAAAACAAGCAGGTCTGCATTACAATGCTTCCACCTTGAAACACCTAGTTAATGAAAATATTAGTGCAGACATCGCAGTTTATTTATCTCAGCTAACACCTAAATATATTTCGATGTGCATGTTTTCATTGTTTTTGTGCAATTATTTCATTAACTTAAACGGGATTTAAGTATGGTTATAGAATTTACTACAATCTACTGCACATTGCTATCAACTCAGTATGCATGCCTTGCACAGACTGTTTTCAAACTGCAGGGTTTCAGTTAGACCTCCTGTTTAGAAAAGAAAGTCTCTCTAAAAACCAGCTTAAAACAACATTGTAGCGGGTTCGAAGGAAAGGCCTGGAGCCTTTCCCTTTTGAGCATTGCATTACTGAAGTTGGGAAGTTGGAGTGGTTCAGGGAATGTGCTATAAGAACTAAGTAAGACTTCTTCTGACGAGTTCATTTAGGGTCATGTGAAAAGTCATTTCCAGTCTGGATAACCTTGTAAAAGATGTCAAAGAGATGACAACTAGCCTTAACCTTTTGTACTTGTTTTATAAAACACGGTCTTGAGGGAGCTCAATCCAATCTACTCTTTTCTGCTGCAGACATATATAGGTATTATTCAAACCTTTTGAATATAATGGCACCAACAATCCATCAAAGAAAGAAATTAAAATTCACTTACCAGTATTTGTAGTGCATAGGCTGCTCTGTTTTTCATTATTGCCATCATGCATCTTAGTAAAATCACCTAAGACCTAAGATTAATACCCATTGTTTTCTATTAATATTGAATTAAAGTGGAATTTGTGGAATTCTACAAAAAATGGGTTCTTGGTATGAGGTATACAGTACCATAAATAAATAATGCTTTTAAAATCATTGCAACTGATACGCTTTCAGATATTATTACGATTAATACTATGACCTCTTTGAAACAGTACAATTTAGAAGCATTTGGTGCAAAGGGAAACAAAACATGAATCCCAGAATGTTCCATGGTGTTTAAGGAAAAACTGTTTATAGATTTAACATGCTCCCAACAGAGTAATGATGCTCCATCCTACCATTCTGCCCAAAAAAAAGAAGTATTTTTGGAGCAAGGTTATCAGATTAAAGAATATTTATTGTGCCTGGAAGCCTGTACTGTGTACTATAACAGACTCCACTGTATATAGAGTTAATCCTTGAATTACAGGCAGGGATGCTGAGGTTAGAAGCACTGGGGGTGGGGTCTGCGTTTGCAGGGGGACCCAAACATGGCCCTGGTTCTATCTGGGACCCGTCTGCGCGGCCCAGGACTGTCAAGCAGGCCCAAATACAGCATGATGGGGCTTTTAAGGGAGCAGAGTGAATGACGGCGGTTTAGAGGAGATGTGACACTGTGGCCTGCAGCGCTGCTGTTTATGTATGTACGCCGGCCCTCCAAAACTGTGTTTATGAAAACAGTGGCTGGCAGCCCATCAGATACAGACTGCGAGGTTGTGGATGGTGACTGCTCCTCAGAGAAATATGAGGAGAGGGGAAGATGGAAGGAGAAAGACGGGTGAGAGCACTGCACATGCAAAGGACAGAGACAGACCAGAAAATTGAAATGTCAAAAGCAGTGAAGACTTAATAATGGGAGAGTAGTACAGTGCTCTTCCAATGCGAACGTGGTCTGAAAATCTCATCCCACTTGCAAAGCGGGACTTTATCTGTCTCTCTTTTCCCTTAGCTGTCTCTCCCTGCCTCCATACGCTCCACTTTCCCAGCCAAGCTAAACTCTCACAAAAATAAAAAATAAAAGATGAAAAAAAGTACTTTGTCTTTTTCTCTAATCCTCCTCTCCTGTTGTTAATTTGATTTCTCTCCTCTGTTTTGCCCCCTCGGTTGTCTTCCTCTGTAATTAGTTAATATCCCTCTGGTTTCTCAAACTGAGTGTGTTTAACTTAAACACAGCACAGCTACAGCCCTGACTCATATCTAGTCTCAATGCCATTAGCACTCTCAAGAATATATAGTACCTGCCCATCTTAATTCTATAGCTTGCTCTGCCTCATTGTTACAGTAGCAGTCGCCCACTAGTTCCTTTGCTGTTAAGGTATTTTTTCTTTGAAGAATCAAGCTTTTCTACTCACATTATCATCATCAATCATATTATTGTTTAGAAAAATAGTCACTTTCTGAAACTTCAGAGAACATTGTGAGACCACTTTCATATGGAAATGATTTCTTCCTCAAAGCATGTTTTTGCTGCCTTTTCTTGCCTCTATACTTTTTAAAGGGAATGTATTATAACACAAGTTTTGCCTACTTTTGACTTGGATCGGTTTGAAATGTTATTTAATTAAAGTGAAAACAATATGGTGGTACTATTTATTGTTTTTGTGGGAAAGTGTTAACAGAACACAAAGAAAATAAGAATCAGTGCTAGCTTCTATTCGTCAATAATCGTAATATTCAACTTCAAATCAGTTCACCCTTCTTTACACTCGCCAAAGTATTATTCTTAAAAGGGCCAAAGAGCTGCCATAATAGTTTATTTCTATGTGAGCACAGTGTTAGAAGAGGCCTAAAAAGGTCTTGCCTATGTGTACTTGAGCAAGGAGCCTAACCCCTACTCCTTTATGCTTGTACTATATGTATATTTGGACAAAAGTGTCTAAAGCTAAATAACTTAACTATAATTGTAAATTTTTCAAACTGTAGAGGCCTTTTTCAGTTAACCTAACCGTCTGCTAAATGACCTACTGTAGTTGTAATTTAAATTCCTGCATATTTGTTCCTCGTCCTTGACAGTTGAAGTTTCACTCAAGGAAAAAGGAGAAAAGCAGAGTTCATGTTACAAATATTTTTAATTGTTTCACACTGCTTTTATTTATTCCTCTAATAATCCCCTGAGGCGACTCTGCCACTGAAAGGCTGTTTACTGTCTTTGATTTGCAATCATGTGGCTTTCACTCCCAGCGTTAATTAACCTTCATTTGGAGAAATTATAGCAGGAACACAAGCATGAGTGTGTGCACGCAGACTGCACACACCACACACACTCATACACACACACACACACACACACACACACACACACAATACAAATGGATGAAAGTCCTTCCTGTTTTTCATCTGAGATACTTCCCTGCTGTTTATAGTATCTTTCTCTGAACTGAGTTTATTCCAGCCCTCTCGCTTTCTCTCGTATGCACACACACACACACACACACACACACACACACACACACACACACACACACACACACACACACACACACACACACACATGTATGCCATTCTCCTCATTGCTTTCGTGTACAGCGGCCTAAGTCTATCTCGTCCCATAGTCTTTGAACTTCTGACGGCACAAACAGGTTCAAAGACACAATCGGTTCTCTCCTCAGAACCAATTAATCACATTCCTTTTACACATTCTCTCTTGCCATTTGTTTCACAGTTTTCAAGCCTTTTCAGTCTTATAAGTCATCTTTTTTTCTTTTTTAATTCATATGTAGCTCTTTGTCTTGTAGAATATTCTATCTGTTTCATTTTGATCCTCTCGTCAGCTGTGCTGTTTAATTAAAAGGGCTCATTCATATGAAAATCTGGGACTGATAGTGGCTTTCCTTCCCTAGCAACAATCTAACGAACAATTCTTAATTAGAAACCTGCTTGATTGACATTGAGCCTGCTCCACACACACACACCTGTGCACACGCACGCACACACACTCACTCATTTTAACATCACCACACCAATAGCATAATGAATGCAATATGAATGCAATATTCGTAATGTCTAATTGTTTGCCTGGTTTTTAAGATGTTAAGAACCCTGTTTTCATTCCTTAGTTCTTCCCTCTTTTATTTTTCATCCAATCGTTTGTGTTTTGTGTATTTTCAGAGCAGGGATTTTGTAGTAAACTCTCTGATAGGCGTATTGATGTGGTCTTTACTATGCTGAAAGGATTCCCATAATGCTTTTTTGTCCTCTCCAGTCTTCCTTTCTCTTATTGCTGCATATTCATTGTCAGGTGTGTGTACATAACGTTATTGCATGGGGGTCATAGATGGAGGAGGGGAGAACATTGGAGGGTGTTAGTGGACAGAAGATAAAGTGGTGATAGTGTTTGTGATAAATGATCATTGATTATGAGGCAGCTGAACCCATTCGTTTGGAACATGCAGACATGTTGTTATTACTTTGCAACCAGCAACACTGGGAGTTTCAACAAATAACACAAAGTATTGTATTGTATTGTATCATATAATGTTGTTTGTTTTTCTTCATATTTTGCTGTCAGGATTTGAGTCTTTTTCAGGATGTATTTTTTAGGTGAAACTGCTGAAAAAGCCATTAGGGGATTTATAGATCGAGACTATGTTATTTTGTTGAAATTGAATCTTGGTGATGCACAGAAGTTTATTACTTGACCCAACATTTCCATTAATACATTATGAATACGTTATTATGACTATTATAATTAACAATTAGAGGGATGCAGTATTTTTTAGTTTCCTATTATGTTTCACATGCAGTTAAAACAAAAAACAAGCAGATGCTTGTTTTATCTGCTGTCTGGCTAGAAAGCCACAGAAAAGTCGCAACAGACATATTGTTGACTCAGGGCTGCGAGATTCCGTGGGTGAGAGGATCGGTTGAGGGTTCAGGGATAGTCTCCTTACTGATCTCAGACACAGGCCTTAAGTGCAGAGTCCCACGGAGACCTTAAAGGTGACGATTTGGTACAGTATGTGTTTTGAATGTGGTCAGGTGTCTTGAGAATGTACATATCATTTCCATGTACCATCACTAGACAGTAGCAGACCTGAATGTTGTCTCCTCTACTGTAGTTTCCCATCTTCAACAATGTTTTTGTGCTGGCTCAGGTCCCAGCCATACAGTACATGCGGAGTCTGGTTTCAGGCAGATAGGGCGATTACCCCTAGACCAGAGCACCGTACAGTACAGTGGGGGCTATGCTCGAGGTGTTTCTATATCAGGCAGCGCGGTGCCAACATGCGGGGATGGGCCTTTTGATGTAAGCAGTGATCCAGACAACAAGGAGGTAAGCAATCACACAGCGATGATGATGGCCCATGATGATGGCCGATGATGAGAGAGGAATTGTTTATATACAGATGAGCAGTACCAGAACATAAACACCCCAGGCGTGTATTATTTAGAGCTGCCGCACTGAAAAGTCGTGGTTTTATAGCTTCACGAACATATGAGGGTCTCCATAACCCCCCGTAACCCTTCAGAATGTCATTCTATTTATTCAAGTTTCTTTTCACTTTAAAGTCCTTAATTAAATACAAGAAGTCAATACATGTTAAATTAATCTGAAGATCTCTGTGCTCACTTTCAGCAATTTATGGAACATGTTATTATTTTTGTATCAGATGCTTGTATCCATAAAAAAGTGCAATAAGTGCATTTATCAGCAGAAACAGTATTTATTTTATGACAGTTCTACATTACCTAAGTAACCATTAAAAAGTAATAAAATCAATCATATATGCATTTCAGTATCTAAATTTATTTAAAAAGTGAGCTGCTCAACATTACCAACAGGTAAAGGCGTGGGATTTGATTTACTGTAATTAGACCCACCACTTTTAGGTTTTAATGTAAACTTGATGGTCAGAGTTTATGATGATGATATAGCATTTATAAATATAAACTAGTTATAGTTTAGACTTCATAGCAACCTCAACCTCGGATGGGTTTTTACAGAGTGCTTGGTTTGCTGTTTCAAAGCTCTCCATCTCTTAAGTATTTAGAAACGCATTAGGACTCTTCACTTTGTGTTTCAAAGGAATCGAAGCTGTTCAGCCCAGTAGGAACCCCAGAGATGGTACCCACCATGCCCAAGACAGTCGCCGTCTGACTGTAGGCCGGGCTGAACGTTTCCCATCCTCTCTCGCTGCGTATTAATCTCCATAATCCCAGTGTTTATTTAATAGAATGTGCGGTTGATTTAAGGCCTCAGTGAACTCTGAGAGCAGAATAGGCGTTTCATATGGAACGAGTTACAGTCAACCGGGTGCCTCATCTGGATGCAGTTTTGACTTATGGAATACACATTTTGCTTCACTCATTCATTTGCTTCCCTTTGCTAATCCTTTCTTTCCTCGTCGTCCTGTAACGAAGCAAAGCAAGGTACTGCTCCCTGACTGCTCATCTTCAGTCCTCGCACCCCCACTGGCTATGTGGTGTCATTCATTTAACCCCCTCCTCTTATTCTCTTCCGATTTTTGTTCAATTTCTGCCCCCCCCCGCTTTTTAACAATACAGCTCTGGAGTCCGGGGCCATTTCAGGGACCTTGCGTGTGTGTGTGTGTGTGTGTGTGTGTGTCTCATATGATTAAAGTACTGCTGAGACTCTTTAGTTGTCCCTGTGCATGGACATGTTTTACTATGCTAATCTAGAGTGAGCACTGTATATAGATCCCCCCCATACACACACACACATACAATCCCTGGGTTTGGCTGCATGTCTTCCTGTACCAATCAGCATGAAAGGATGAAAGAAGGGCTCAGAGAGGGAAAGGCTCTCAATATGAAACAGATCTTTTCTATCAATCTGTTGTTTTTTGTTTTTTGTCCTCATTTCATTTTTCTTCTACGGTCATGTAGTGTGTCTGTCTGTCCGTTTGCCTGCCTGCCTGTCTGTCTGCCTATATACCTATAGTACTGTATACATGTTACATAAACATCACCTCAAGTGCGTTATAGCGCCCGCTAGAATGTGCCTAGCAGTTTTGTGCCCTTTGACCTCGTATTGCATTGTGTTGTGCTGTATTATGTTGCATTCATCGCTCAGGTTAATGGAATATTAGGACCTCTATGGCCGGGGTCACTGTTCCATTAGTGGGTTCCAATTGCTGCATAGCGTGACTGGTTCACCCTCCAGGGTTCTGTCTTTCCTGTTGCATTTATATAAATATGAATGAAGCAACATAGTTCAGCCAAGTGCAATTTAATTAATTAGAACATGTTGAATGTCGAGAGCTCCTTTTACTTGATTCAACTACCTATCAAAACACTGCAGGCTACATATGAGGTACATCATGTGCAATGGCAACTGTAACAGTGTACACATTATTAATACACATAATTGCTCATACAAGAGGAGTAGATCGTACTGTATATAACTCACGTAAAACTTGTTTTATGATCTCAATTATATCTATATACTTTATGTCTAATCGTCCTAGGCCCTGTGTCATGGTTTTCAAACTTTTGTGGTCCACGACCCCCAAATTGTCAGTGATTGTAAGATCATAAAGCTTTAGTCAATATATAGCTGCCCAGCCAGCTGCCTATTTCGTGTGCATGCCCAAATCAGGTGTTTCTACACAGCCCTGGCTCTGTAAATAGGAACACAAATGAAGTGGTGCAGACGGCACCACACAATATCCTAGCATTGGCAATGTGTTTCCAATTTGAGGCAGCACCCTATGGCATTGAAGGGAGAAGTGTTTTTGTTTTGATCAAGTTCAAATATCAACAAGCTTTCTCCAGAATGACTGACTATACCTTTAAATATACATATCTCCATTGAAAAGCTTAAAAAGTTTATGGATACCTTTTAAACGGATCAAACTTCTGAATATTTGCTATTTTGCTTCTTTTTTTTTATCTCCAAAAACATCAGGCATGGGGAAGGCACACTTTGAAAACCATGGTCCATTAGAAGAAGTAAAGTATTAATGCCCTCAGACTGCTCCCACCTGGACAAGCAGGCTTTGAACAGACATGATTAAACCAGCCTCTTAGATAAGGCCACCATTTGCCAAGCTTGATTGTTTCATGACTACTACAGCAGTAAGTGAGACAGCTCCTTGACTTTATACCAGCAGCCCTTAGTACAGTATTTACAGGCCTCTAGTATTTGTGCCTATGTGCTGTGTTGTTCGCCATGTGCCAGAGTAGTTATTGTGTGTGGGTCAGGGGGCATTTTAAATAAGCAATAAATGTTAAATCTGCCCGACATCTTCAGTATCCATTACTGCAGAAAGCATGTTGGGGAGGAAACAGAGACATGGGGAGGGAGTGAAACTAGTACATGAAGGAGATGGGATCAATAAGAGCAGAATGGAGGATTGATTCAGCTTCTTAGATCTTCCAGATTAGTGCCTCGATTAGAGACAAATATGGAGTCTTATTCATGTGACCTTAGCAGTGACAGCCTGAACTAAGTGGTCACAGTGTAATTACATTCAACCCCCCCAATACCCTACAGACGCTAGATATTTAGAGAAGGGTCTGGGCTGGAGCTTTTCTGAAAGCTTGCAGAAGAAGAATTCTATGTATGGCTTCCTTTTTGACACATTGTGGATATTGCTTTCTGTCAATGTTGGTCTGCACTAGAAATGGCTCATATTTAATTTCATTTAATTGCTCTAGCTGATACTGGTCTGTTATGTTTTACTGGTGTCTTGAACCACATAGTACAAAACATGTATGGCTCGCTCCAAAAGCAGACCATGCAAATGTAGGCAAATGCACAATGTGCAAGTCATTGTGTTATCTATAGACTTATTGTAGTTCGGGATAAGAACCAGTCTGACTGGTAGAATGAATGCACTAAACACAAATTTCCTCTTACTAACCAACTTCACGCTGAGGAACAGCAATACAAAAACATGTTGGTATTTAACCTATACTTGTACTTGGCACCTGTAAAGTTTGCATTATCCATTATAATGCACTGTGCAATGCAATGTGTTCTGACAAATCCCACCTGTAACCTATTTCCTGGTGAGGTGGATCAGTGAATCAGTGTCTCGTTCACTCCTTGCGTACAACGTGATGTCTTCCATGTATAGAAGGTGGGTGATGGTCACTCCACCTCTGAACCTGTATCCATACCCGCTCCTTGTTATGGTCTGGCTGAGGGGGTTCAGGCCTGTGCAGAACATACAGTCACTGTGGTGTACTGTATGCTGCATTGATGGTGACTTGTGCTATGGCCTTGGAGTTGGCTTGCAGTGTTGTTCTCCACAGCTGTTTTGAGTTTCTGATGAAAGTTATCACTGCTTTGTTAGCCTTGTATAGTGCCAAGCATTCTAATATCCATGACTGGCATATTGTGTCGTAGTCTGCCTAATCTAGAGTCTTTGGTGATTGCTCTATCGGCCATTAGCTGGTGCTTTGAACCTCTTGCTTACCTGAGTGAGTGTAGGTGAATACATGCTGTTAGCGTCTCACTCATTTGTAATGCCAGGCATTCATGGAGCTTTGCCAGTGAGTCGGAGAAGTCGCAACCTGGGGTTGATCGTATTTAGTCTAGGATCTGAGGATCTTCATCCTCAGCTCAGAGGACGCAGTTGTCAACACTGCTCTCCTGTATCTGGGTCAGCTCAGCAACTCTATGCTACTCTGCAGTGTTTCCTCTCTGCTGAAACCTCTCAGTCTCCAGCTGAGACAGTAGTGTCCTCCTATTTATGTCAGAGCATTGGGCTACCTGCTGCACTTTAGTCAGAGTGGATGTTCTTCTGCTCAGCCATAGTTCCCACATACATTGCATGTACCCTCTTTCTGTGGGCCTGCTGTTAGCCTGCTGCTATAGCATTCCATCACGCCAGTCGCTGTCCTTGTCCATGTGTGTCTTGTTCCAGTAGCCCACTTCTCTTCAGATTGTCCTGGTACCTCGACATCTGACATGGACCTTGTTAATCTTGGGCGATGTCCAAGCTGGCATGGCCATTGTTATATTTATCTGTTTTGTTGGTACAGAATGAGGCATTGGCTGCAGCTAATAGGTGTCCGTATCCATCGCCAGTCTTTTCCAGCTAGGGGGAACCTGCTTATTGGGCCTATAACTTGTTGTTTACATTTATTATTTTTAGTTGACATGGAGGCTATTTTTCTCAAATGTTTTCCCTGTTTTCTTTGAGATAAGAGCAGATGGTATGTTCATGATTGGCAGGTGGAGTTTGTTGTCTCTTGTCCTAGTCTGATATCACCCTGCCAGAGATACTAGCGTAAACAACACTTACAGCAAGAATTAACCAAACGAAGCCCTGCTCTCCTGTACAATGCTTCTGTGCGGATGGCTATTTTAAATTAGATGAATAAATTTGGAGACTTAATTATTTTTGGTGCTTTGAGCTATTGATGAAAGGGAGAGTCAACAAATGCATCATCCCTAGAAGACGAATGCACACACACTTGGCTGAAAATCTTTCAACCCTCTTCCCCTGTCATTCCTGTAGTCTCTCGCTCTCTCTCTCTCACCTCCCCGATAGGCGTGTTATAATATCCCTAACTGGGGAATATACACAAACAAAACAAACTCAATTAACCTTGTTTTTTATACTAAACACACACACGCACACACAAGTGTAGCAATGGAGTAAATAGCTTCATATGAGGTGAACTGCACCACATCATAACTAGAAAGTTGATCAACAAATAGTCATTAGAAACCACAGCTTGTGGGCTCTGCCACTCAACACATGGTGCGCCTTCACTTGAAGTCTAATTCAATCAGTTCACACCAAGCCTCTCTCCTCCTCCCCGCTCTTCCTGCTGAACCGAGCCAGGTCATGTTCTGTGGTGCGTGTGTTTGATTGAGGCCTCCCCTCTCATGTCTGGGAGCGGGGAGGTGGGCTCCACAGGGACAGAGGGAGGGCTCCTCCACATCGGGACTCCACTTCCCTGGTCTGGGAAACAATTACACCACCCTCCCCTTCTGCCGCTCTATCCACCATCATTCTATTCTCATGGCTTTAGCTCCCTCTCTCTCTCTCTCTCTCTCTCTCTCTCTCTCTCCCATGTCCTGGGGCACTACACCCTCTATTTATTTATGTATAAAGAGACGGAAATGGACTCCCACCCAGGGAGGAAGGGTGAGTGGGAGGTGAATTTGCGAGTGTGTGCGTGTGCAGGAATGTTTATGATTGCCTGCGTGTGTGTGTGTCTGTGTGTCTGTGTGTCTGTTGATCTGAGTGTCTGAGTGTCTGTGTGTGTGTGTGTGTGTGTGTGTGTGTGTGTGTGTGTGTGCGCGTGTGTGTGTGCATTTGAACGTGTGTAATGCAGATGTGTGCGCACTTGCCCAATGTGGGTTTCGTCGCCCGTTGTGAAGACTTGAAGGAAATGCGGCCGTTGCCATGGCAGCAGAACCGAGAGCGTGGAGTTGACAGACTGTCCGACTCCTCTCATCCTGTCATAACTAGTGATTGACGGGGAGCTGTTTGTGTGTTTTGATGTATACACGCACGCAACATGGAAGACTTCTTTGATGTACTCACATTTTACCAAGCAGGCGTGCACAGCAGTGGTACCATATAGTGGCCACTGGAACCTGCAGTGGGGTCCAGAGATGCTCTTGGGGGTAACGAGATGACCTTTTAAATGATTTTCATGATTCTTTGGTGTTTATGCTTGTTTATATGTCTCTAGTTTATATACAGTACAGTATGTATGTAACGGAAGTTATTCAGAGAGGATTCATTGTGGATGGGAGAAGGCGGGTGGCAAGCGATGTATCTTCGCTTTCTGTTTTGTAGGGGGTAATGGGTCAAGACGTTTGAGAACCACCGTGTGTACAGGACGGAGAGGAATGAAATGTAGTCTTTGGTGAGCTTTACTTTGACTGTTTTAAAACAACCCAGATGTAGTCAAAGTACAGCACTGCCAGATTACGCTTACCAGGGGTGACTGACTGTATGCCTTCTTGGAAAACCCCCTTTTAAACAGTCCCTGCTACAACAAAAAAAATACAAACCCCCTAAAAGACTGAACTAAAATGGGGAAGAAAGAGAACGACTGAAACTTGTTTAGGTTACGTTAGATAAGGAGCTCTGATTATGTCGTGCACTTCCCAGCTCCTTCCTGCACTTGACCTTCAGTTGACCCCTGGAAGAACCCTTTGAAAGAAGTCAAGGACTGCTTTCAAGGGGAAGGAGGGGTAAGAGTTCCAGTATTCTGTTAGCCTCAATGCTACAGTGCTATCTCGCCAATCACTCTGGCAGCCTGCTGTAATCGAGAGTCTGTGATCTCTTTCTCGGGCCAAGCTCTCATTTTCCTCAAAGTTCATTCCTGTACCTCCACCCACTCATCACCCTTCAAACAAGCCATCCTCTTCTTCAATATTTAAGGTACAGTACTCGATTCCCGCCTGCTATGATGCCCCCACGGATACAAAAACATCTGCCCCTGTTGATGTTTCCAATCAAAATTGTTCACAAAAGTGTGTGACGGTTGGGGGTGAGGTAGGGAATATTGTGAGCCTATTAGTGTGGCGGGGGGGGGGGGGGGGGGGGGGGTG
>JAODUG010045140.1:0-13428 GCA_027564795.1 Aphredoderus sayanus | reverse complement strand
TTGGTGACACCCCCCCCCCCCCCCCCCCCCCCCACCAACATAAAAGCATTAAATGTAAACATAATACCAACAAGCACGAGCACCAGCAATACGTATACAATCAAATATAATTCTAGATTACAAATACTGTACATTTTAATTTTAATTTTCTCCTTGCAACCCCCCCTGGGGTCCTGAGAATATTATTTGCAAAACTACAGGTTTACTGTATGCATTTTGTATATTTTCCTATTTAATTATACGATATACATTTTGAGTATTTTGACAGGACTAATATCAACAACATACTTTGTCCGTTGGACCTTCGTTATGACACTTTTTTAAGTGGCATTTCATCATATGTCTACATACAGTACAGGCCAAACTTTTGGCCTGTACTGTATGTAGACATATAGACATTTACCGTATAAGGTAAATAAAAATAAACAATCTTCATAGAGAACTTTCCACTGTTAGCGAATGTGTTATCTGGTAAGGCATCAGATATAGGGCAAAAAGGGTGAAGATATATAAATAAGGCTGCAGAGATAAAGTAAATAAGGAAGCAGATACTACAGCTTTACACTAGACAGAGATTTATGGGATGTCTGGGCAGCGAAAATACAGAGGCCTTTTATAAATACACTTTTATATCGGCACACATGGTTTCCCATAGTCAATGTTGGGGTAACTAAGGCTCCACGTAGATTTGACGCAGAGGCATAAATCGGAATTAAGGCAGCAGATATAGAGTAAAAAAGCAGCAGATATAGGGTAAACATGACAGCAGATATAGAGTAAAAAAGCAGCAGATATAGGGTAAACATGACAGCAGATTTACAGTAAAAAGGCAGAAGATACAGGGTAAACATGACAGCAGATATAGAGTAAAGGGCAGAAGATACAGGGTAAACATGACAGCAGATATAGAGTAAAGGGCAGAAGAATGTTCCCACCGACAGAGCGTTGGTGTCTCCCTGCAGCACCCTCTCCAGGTACAGCTGCTTCATCTCCCTCTCCAGCCTGGACGGCAAGCCGGGGTACATGGTGGTGCCCCCCGACAGCACGATGTGCTTATAGAAGTCTGCCCTGCACGCAGCCAACAGAACATGGTGAATACACACAGCACAACACAGTCTAAATTAAGTAATTAACTACCATTTATGTACTGTATATACTGTAGCACCTTTCACAGAAAAAGTTCTTGCAGTAAAACAGAATAAAAATTGCTATGAAAACAGAGAACAGAGGAGTTTACAGTACAACACATACAGAGGGAGTTTGATGTCATTGCTCTGGAAGCACTTAGCTATATACTTTTTAGTATATTTACATAGAAAATAGTAGCTTTGCTGCTAAAAAGGGTATAGTAAGTAATTATTGAGAAAGTTTGCTAAATTAAAACTCAAATCAAAACAAGAACGCCTCTCCCTTCAATGCCATAGGGTGCTCCCTCAGAAACTCCGCCCCCCACATTGGTAATGCATTGAGAACGCTAGGATATTGTTGTACTGGATTATTTTATATGCAGAGAACGGCAAGCTAGAGGACCGCGAAGAGATATTCGGTGAATTTGACAAGCTGTGTATTAACTTACAATCACTTACTATACCATTAATGTTTAAAATATCGTATATAGTACCTTTAAAAAACTATTATTAACTGAAGAACAATATTTTACTGGCATATGAAACGTGAACGTGATATAAAAATGTTTTATGGGCAATATGAAGGTCTTGTTCATTATGCTAGACGGTTCTCTTTGCAGTTTAACATTCCTTTCCAGCACACTGAGACCTGGTGATATAATAATGTAATAATGTAGCCATGTGGGAATATGCTGTTTAAATGCTGATCTTGACAAGTTAGAAATAAAACCTCTTCTGTTGTACCCAAAACCCTGTACATTTCCATTGTGATGACCACTGCTAGTACGTCACTAGGGCGTGTGACATAGAAAACTGTACGTTTCTCTTTCTTCAGCAGATATGATGAGGACATCCTCTTCACACCTGGGGTGTTGTGTGGGCTTGATTTCTCTCTCTGTATCTCCCTTTTCCCCCTTTCTGTCTCTTCCCCACCCACTTTCTCCCTCTTCACCCTTTCGCCCCCTCTTTCCTATCTCCTTTCTCCACCTTTCTCTCCACCCTCCCCCTTTCTGTCTCTACCTCCCTCTCCCCAGCTCTCTCACTCTCTCTCTCTTTTCACCATTTATCCCCCCCGCTCTCTCTCTCCCCTCCCCCTAACTCCCACCTTGTCTCTCTCTCTCTCTCTCTCCCCCCCCCCGCTCACCTGAGGTCCACGTCAGCAGCCTGGATGGTGTTGAACAGCAGCTCGGCCACGCCTGCCCCCTCCACGTTGATGAGGTGTGGCTGGAAGAGCGCCTCGGGGGCGCCGAACCTCTCCCCGCCCACCATCACCTGCCGGCCGTCGGGGAGCTGCGGCGCGGACGAGGGCGGTTAACCGCGCGCACGTCTCCATGCCGTTTGATTAGTAGTGTTACGCATTTCACTGTCTGTCTGGCCAGGCCGGCCATTATTTTGCAAGCTTCGCCATTTGTTCCCGCTCTGCACATCAGTCTGGAAACCTCCCATCTAAACCCTTCTGTCATAGACAGAGGCAGGGCCAACTACTTATGACACGTGGCATTAGATGGGGGGGGACCCTCGGCACCTTGGACCAATCACATCAACGAAAGTAAGTACATAGCTGGACATCGATTGGCCAGTGGCTTTTTACCAGACAAACTGTTTTGGGTTGAGAGTTCACATAGTGATATGCAAGGCGTTACAAATACAGACATAGCTTACAATATGTGGATGGTGGTTCCAGGATGGACAAACCAGGTACAGGATGTATATGTTCCAACAAGGCTGCTCCACCCAAAGAGTTAAATACATTAGGTAACGATGTAGCTAATGACTTAGCTAATGATTTAAGTATTTAGCTGATGATTTTCATTCTCCATGCTGCAGAGTTGTGGCAGTGCATTTTTTAGTTCCTTCTGGACCTGTAGTGGGTTGTAATGGGGTCAAACCGAATTGGACTCGCAGACATTGTTCATGCAAGGAACAGACCCGCAAGACTATATCTGAGCATTGGGTACATTGTGCATATTTAACAAATGACTGCATGAAACATTTCAGCAAACCGAACATGCCGAACAACGGTTGACGCAAGTTACCGTGTAGGACTCCACCAAAACTGTGGTCTCCAAAGCCAGTCGCTGCTCCTGCTCGATGTTGTAGCCCACGTAGCACAGCTTCTCCTTCAACATGCGCACCGTCTCAAAGTCGGCGGTGTGGTTGAAGGCGTAGCCTCGCAGCAGAAGGAGCTGGGAGAGGTGGGAGATTGTTAGCTCCCTGAGATCAGGACGGTACCACAGTGGCACAGGTTGAAGTCAGTCTGGAGCCCCTCAACTCACAAGCATTTTGTTGCAAATGTGGCGCTCATTTATTTAAATCTAACTTCTGTACATACGATTGGACTACCTACTGAACCTTTATCTCACCCATTCAGATTATGATTGGCTGGTAGAATGGCGGTAGAAAATCAGCTAGATCACCGATTTGAAACCGCAATGTATGACGTACACTGTAGTTGTCGTCTTGGGAAAGACTTGATTGGCCCGATTGTGCTCTACATTGGCTTACCAAGATGGGCTGCAGAGAGGCCAGACTTGCCTATAAGGACTTTGACCTTACCAAGATGGCTGTCGAGAGGCCAGACTTGCCTATAAGGACTTTGGTCTCACCGACCGAGGAGCTAAACGTACCTTGATGAGGTAACGCGTGATGTCCCGCCCGGCGATGTCCAGCCTGCGTGTAAGGTGGGGCAGGGAGTAGCCCTCGTACACCGGGCAGATGTGGGTCACGCCGTCCCCCGAGTCGACAACCACACCGGTCAGCAAGCCTGTCAGAACACAGGCCACCCGTCCCCCCCAGACAATGTCTCAATGCAGGGTCTCTACTCTGTTTGCAATCCAGTGTGTGGAAAAATTGCTAAGTTTAAAGGGGACCTCCTCAATTTTGTGCGGAATTCAGCTTGTGGTCTTGCCCGCCCACCAACTCCTCTCTACTCCCCCTTACAGCTGTGTCTCGAACCCTTCTCCACCCCTCCCCTTACAGCCACATGCAATTTTGGCTTCAAAAACACAAACGGTGAGTTAGGTGGAAAATGACGTCCTCCTCAATAGAGGAGCGTCCCTTCACAATCTAAAATCCACCGCCTAACTAATAATAATAATAATAATAATAATAATAATAATAATAATAATAATAATAACTTATACTCAATAATGTTTGAGCTTGTGTAGAGTGCCGGCTTACCCTGGGCATAGAGGGTGAGCACAGCCTGAATGCCCACATAGATGCCGTGGAACTGGTAGGTCTCAAACATGACCTCTGCGATCTTTTCACGGTTCTTAATGGGGTTCATGGGTGGCTCAGTCAGCAACACCTTGCGGAGGTAAAAATTAATACCATTACAACTTTTCAGACAAACATTAACTATTACAATGATGGGTGAGTTGATGAGTTGTGGTGGTAGATTACGATTATACAATGGCGGTAGATTAAGTTATCCATACAGCTGTAGCGATGCTGATTGGTTAATGGATGCTCCAATAGTTTCACCTTTTATCCGAGGTGGATAAAAGGCAGAGACTGACGAATCCCTCATGAAGCGTGTCCAGACCCTTTCCACGGAGTGAATTTTGGGTCTGGTTATACCAGGCTACAATTTTTACGATTTTACCAGATGCCGCAAATTTACCCCCCCCCCCCCCCGGCCACTGTGGTTTGGTCTGTTACCGCGGTCCCCAGGTCCCACTGTACTCCAGCACCTTGCAGTCCGGAGGGTGGATGTTGAGGCGCTGGGCTCCGAAGGTGTAGTCCCACAGGTGGACCATGTCCTCCCAGCAGCGCACAATGCCATTGTTCATGGGGTAGGACACCTCCAGCATGGACCGACACTCACTGGCCTCGTCCCCCACCATCAGGTCCTGGGTGAAGAGGTCAGGGGTCACGCAGGGGTCAGGCAAAGGTCGTGTCGCAGTGTCAAGTCAAGTTTATTTATATAGTGTCAATCACATTACATTGTCTTTTCACATGAAAACAAACGGTACCCCCTAAACCCGCTCCTCCAGTCCAGTGGAATCCATCCAGTGCATGGATTAAATTATATAAATGAAGATAAAGCCTGCAATACAATATGAATGTCTTAAATATGTATTTTATTAACCTTATATACGTATACAAATAATTTAGGGAAAGTATTTGACTGAGCCTAACTGATAATAACTATATCGGTAAATTGAAACAAAGCTGAAACAGGACAAAAGGCAACCACATCACCCCAACAGCAGATTTGATTATCTTGAATGTGCTCCTTGACACTGAAGCATCTTTTTAACGTATCAGGTTTCATCAGGTGATGCGGACCCTCACCTTAATCTCGATGTTGCCGACCTTGGTGTCTGAGCGGATGACAGGTCGACCCACCATGGCAGGAAAGATGTGCTCGGGGAAGTTGGAGCCAGCGAAACCACACTTGACAAACTGAATGAATAAATTAATACATGTATTTACTAATTATGTGATTTGTAAAGAAGTTTGGTGCAAGAGATGCGAATGCCAGTTGGGGTGTAGGGTGGCTTAGTGGTCTGGGTGTTTGAGCCCCAGCCGGAAGGTTGTGGGTTCAAGCCCCGGAGATGCTGGATTACATGCAAACATCCTTGGGCAAGATGTCTGACCCCAGTGGTTAGGTGCTCCTTGCACGGCTTGCACAACCGTGAATGTGAGGCAATAATGTACAGCGCTTTGAGTGGCTAGTAGGCTAGAAAAGCTCTATATAAATGCAGTCCGTTCAATGCAAACTGATGGTCAATGTTTTTGTGTTGAATGGTCTGGGTGTCCTAGTCATGTGTCACTGGTTTAAGCCTGCAAAGTTGGCCTACCTACAGTAACCATCCCATCTGCTGCTTGTTGCTTGCACTCACTGTAAGTCGCTCTGTATAAATAGCATCAACAAACTATAATTGCGCAACACTTGTTGTGAAAATGTACTTGAGGTTTTTACGTTGCTTAAACGGAAATTGTATACACAATCGTAACAGCTATTCACTGGCATCTACATACTTTGCAAATCATTGCATTTTATTTTAAATAATCGCTGTGTAGTATATTGTAGTAATAATCTATAGCCTATTTGTGGTGGAGTCAGCAATGCTTGGATTGATTGAAGAATCTAATCTAGAAGCTTTGCCCCCTCCCCCCCCCAAATTGGACACACGTTTCCAAGGCAACTATAGTGTTGTGTGGTGTGGTCTGCACCACTTTGTTATTGTGTTCCCACTTATAGAGCTAGGGCTGTGTAGAAACAAGAAAACAGCTATAGGGGACACAGACCATGATCAAATATTTGATGAATTTGATTTAAAAAAATATTTTATTTTACAATCACTGACCTCAGTGTAATTATTAAATTGTATCTGACTACGGCCTGCAAAGTCTGAACATGTCTATAGAGACACATTCCATAGCCTGGGGTTATGAAATAGATTCAAGCATGCAATACACAGGTTTCTCCCTGAAACCATTTTCCGGCCTACAGGTATAGTTCTTGCTTGCTATTATAACATCACTATGAACAACTAGGTGTCTTAAAATAAAACTTTCCTTGAAAAACCTTATATTCATATTTGACAAGCTTAACCTATGAGCTGCAACCAAGGGTGCAACACCTGAATCCTTCTTCCTGAGTACCGTCCAATCAGCGACCATTCAAGCGCTATCGCAACCATTTATGGCTCTGTGTGTCTGTGTGTGTGTGTGTGCATGCGCAGAGGAAGAATGGCAAGTCCAGACAGATGTGGAATTGTTATGTAGTATGCACACCGACACACACCCTGCTAACTGTTTCAACCACATTTTACCCTTAACGCACAAATTTAATTATTTAATACATACGAGGCATTTAAACTTAATGACAAAGTTATACAATAATAATACGATCACATCAGTAGTATGAGATGCACAAATAATTTCCAGAGTATAGGATAGCCTACTTGAAAGTTACTCGAAAGTAAATACCAGTTTTAACAATTAACCCATATACTTTTTTATAATTTACAGTTATCACAAACGCCAGTAATGTAGATTTTTAAATCTGATACTCACACCCGTGCCATTATCACAGACCACCACCTTTCTTCCTTCGCTGTCCATGGTGGTGTAGGATACGACCCTTCAATACAGGGGTCCAAAATATTTTTCGCAGATGGTGTCTATAAAATATAAGTGTTGTGCAGTTGAACTAGGAATATAAAGATATCTCAGCTCCAAGTGGCGACAAAACTTTAAAAGAGGGCGGGGCATATGGCAACTGTAGGTGGGCGCTCGTTGTGTAGGAAGCTTTAAGGGTGGTGCAGGTAAACAAAAATAAGCATACTTTGCTTGTACATTTTGGAACATTGTAAAATGTATAGTAGAAGCAGAAACATTTTTTTTCTGACCATTGTAGACTATTGTATAACCTATACGCCTAAACGTCAATTAATAGCCTAACAAACGTTCACGTTGTCTTTTTCACCGAGGATAAAAACACTGAACAAACCTCAACCTGAGTCAACAATGAAAGTACTTTTCTGTATCCTTAGCTGAGCTATTTGGAGGTCGAAATTAAGTTTCAACAAAGTATTATTTGTTAGAGAAGCTCATGTGCTTAATAATTGAACTCTAGGTGATACAAATTTTTTTTCAGTATTTCAGATTCACACAGTTATTGAACCAGCCATCAGTTTTTGATAAAAATAGGTTTCATTTATTTACATTACATTTTGTGTGTCCAAACTGTATTACATATACAGTTATGTATGATTCATGTGGACAGGTATGCGATAGCCTTCAACAGGAAACAAAAATAAGCCTTTGAGTGTGTCTTAAAGAGAAGACATGGTAGTTGACATGGAAGAAGGTCTTGCCAAGGAAGTCTAACTGTTCTCAATAGGCACATTGAGTTAAAACCAGGCAGTGTTTCTCAATCTTTCCTTTCCACAAATCTGAGATGTTTTATACCTTCAGTTTATTTCCCATGAACAGCAAGGAATCATTATCAAAGACCAAGCATACAGCAAACAATATAGAGGAAAGGTTCACCTAACATACATAAGAGTCCCTGTTTATATGATTAAAGTGAGCAGAACTTATTCATAGTTATCCATAACCTTGTTTTATGTATACGTATGTATTACAAAGTATATTTAATAAAGCAAAGTCTATGATGATGTTAATTATTGCAAAAGAGAAATGCTCTGGTTCCTCTTTAAGGCAGTGTATTGAATGGATTTCATTATGTTCATTTAAAGGGCGTGTTTTAACACATATAGCTTACTAATTAACAATTTCCAAGCCATACATTATATGCTAGAACTCCACGCCAACAAATATAATAAACCTGTCAAACCAGAGTAATAAAAATACAATATTCAAGGTATCAATACAGGTACAGGTATTCAATGCTGTATTTTTCTCGAAATAGTTCACCTGTTTAATTTATGCATCAAAAGGTCATTTCGCCTGCTGAGCCAGTACTGCAGTCAGCTGGGGGAACCTAAAGTCACATTCTAGTCAAAATGTCTGTTGGTACAATAAGTGCATGTTGTTAACGGGGTGTACATCCCTCACCATCTCCTCCGTGGAACCGCGGCACCACCGCCTGGGCTGCCCCCGCCGTGTCCACGGCAACAGGCAGCCCTTAGGATGCGTGTCCAGCCCAGCTGTCTCTTTGGTGTGTGTGTGTGTGTGTGTGTGTGTCCCCTCCCCCCCCCGTTTTCCCCATCCATCTTCTCAGGACTCAAAATCGCTGTCGCTGCTGATGGAGATGTCCGGGGTGGAGGCCCCACCCCCTGTCCCCCTGCCCCGCCTCCGCCGCCGCCTGTCGGCCCCCGAGCTGCTGTCGCTGGTCCCCGGGCTCCCTGGGGGGCCGTCCTGGGGGCCGGGGTGGGCGTGGCGGTGGGGGTGACGGCCCTGCCCGGCGTCGGCATCGGGGGAGCTCTCGGAGGGCAGGTGAGAGGAGGGGTCTTGCTGAAGCCTGGGTGGAGGGGAAGGTGTTAGGCTTCAACAGGGGTGCCATGGCCTGTTGACCCTCCCGCTGTCCTCAATGTCAAATTGACCCAACGCACTACCTTGTTGTGCCAGCAGAAGGCACCAGCCGCAGCAAGGACATGTGACATGCCGCGGTTGGCACCTTCTGCTGGCGCAACAAGGTAGTGCCCGAGGACAGCGGAATGGTGTTCTCACTTAGAGCCATGGAAGGCCAACCCCTGTTCTGTGCCTCATCAACTGTCAAATTAAAACAGAATCAATATTGGGACAGACGGCGGGGCAAACAGATTCGCTGGCACACTCCTCCGAGTCCTCCGCAACACCATGGCAACATGCAGCATTGTTTGGAAACGTTGTTTAAGTGGTTGAAACCCCACTGGCACTCCACATAGATTTTACGGAGCTCACGTTGTGTACGCTGCCACGCCTGTTGTATCTCGAAACTTAAACGGTGAGCTCGGGAGTAAAATGCAGCGTTCTTTAAACTGTTACTCAGAAATTGTAATTTTCCATTTTACCGTGGGAGCGTTATAACACAATCAAGGAGTGTACCTTTCATAGTCAGTAATCCTGAAACTAATGTCCACTAAACCCACTAAACTACACTAACTAAATAATAAAGTTTATCATTCAAGTTTAAAGGTAGGGTACACAATTGTAAGCTAATGTTAAATACAGCGATGTTAAATACATGTTACACAGTTTAAAGGTAAGGTCAACAATGTAAGATAATGTTAAATACATGTTACACAGTTTAGAGGTAAGGTCAACAATGTAAGCTAATGTTAAATACAGCGATGTTAAATACATGTTACACAGGTTAGAGGTAAGGTCAACAATGTAAGCTAATGTTAAATACAGCGGTATACCTAACGGTTCGCTAGCTGTTCTATGTTTGTATGCTGAGAAACAAACAGGTGTTCCTACACAGCTACACATGTGTTCCTACACAGGCTATGTAAATAGAAAAATAAACAAAGTGGTGCAGACCGCACCACAAAACAACAATATCCCAGCCTTGGCAATGTACGTCCAATATGTGGAGCTTCTGGCATTGAAGGGAGAGGTGCTTTTTGTTTTGATCGAGTTCAAATATCAACAATCTTTCTCCAGCATCGCTGAATGCAACTTTAGTCCCCCAGGCCGACGTACCTGTTCTTGGCGGACGCGGCCCGGTCTCTCTGGCGGCGGTTCTTGAACCAGTTGCCGACCTGCGTTGGCGTGAGCCCCGTGGCCTGGGCCAGGTGGCGCTTCCTGGACGGGTTGGGGTACGGGTCCTGCAGGTACCACTCCCTCAGCAGGCTGCGGGTCCTCTCCTGCGGGAAGCACACAGACATGTGATCATCGGCATCAAGGTGTCTTTAATGTGGGCTCATGCCCGCAACAGTTTCCTGTCACTCCCAGATGTCTGATTCTAGAAATTAACTTATCGTTTAACATCTGCAATGTTTAAAAAAAAAAAAAATCTTTTTGCTAATGTCTTGATTAAATCGTCTTATTAAACTGCCTAAATGACATGATGAAGATAATCTTTTTTAAGTATTCGATACATTGTATATCCAGTAAATTGGATTCTGCTAAGTGGCTTAGCTGATGAAGACAGTCCTTGAAGTACAGCACAGAAGGGAATTACATGGTGAACAGTACTTTGGTTTCCCACAAGAGGGAGATGACAGTTTGATTGTTGACACAAACGGCTTGCTGCAGTTGCCAACTGACATTGTTAAAAGCAAACAAAGTCAATGCCCAGTCACTTTGTGTTCTTGCTTAATCTTTGCATAAAGAGGACAACCTCTGTTGCCACCGCCTCTGTTATGTTTGCCCTCTGTCACCTCACATCAATTCATTATGTATCATCAGTAGGGCCTACTGTATGCTTAAAATAAACAATATAAGCCTTAAACTCAACAAGTAACTGCATAAGTGTGTTGTATGGAAAAAGTTAAGCCTGGCTCTTGACATTATGATCTTTTAGGAAAATCTCGTTGCTTCAATCACCTACACCGCTCAAACATTTAGCAGATGCTTTATGCAAAGCATCTTACAATTAGGTTTTGTCAATAATATCTGAATAAATAAGTGGCCCTAGTTGAAAACCTATACGTTTCTATTAAGATGTCACTTTGATAAAATCATAATAGACCCTGGAAAAAATAATATTGGCCGTCTCCTCTTATTATATTAATAATATAATTATAATAATATAATTTACACAAATCTATAGCCTTCTTTTCTCCACCATGAAGCAGCCTCGCTTTTTGTTTACCTTGAAGCAATGTGTCTTCTGCTCGCCGTCCCAAATGGTGCGGGGAAGGGGGAACTTCTTGCGGATGCGATACTTTTCCACGGGTCCCAGGGGCCTTCCGCGGAGCCGCTCCGCCTCTCGATAGTGCGCGTCCAGCCACAGGTCTTGCAGCTTGGCGTGGGACTCCCTCGTAAAGCGGTGGCTCTGTAAAATCTGGTACAGCGCCTCGAAGTTTCCCCCGTGGAAGGCGACCAGAGCGCGCGCTCGCATCACGGACTCGTGCCGGCTGAGGGTCTCGCCTGCGGAGCCCGGAACGGCGGCGGGCAAGGACCAGAGGAAGCGGCCCAGGCGCTCTATGTCCCCGGTCTCTTCCAGAGTCTCGCACACGCGCGCCACCTGCTCCGGTGTGAACATTGGTAGCGGGAACATGTTTTTCCGTTTCGCACACTATAGAGTGTTCACTGGTCTTTGGACATGAGAATGTGCATCAGCGGTTAAATGTGTACGCAGCCTTTCCAGTTGCGCGTAATGTTCAGCGCGTTCCAACTGCGCGGAGCGCGTTCCAACTGTCCGAGCTAATTGTTCAAATCGTTTTTTCCAAGTAGGCTAATTCTGTAGAAATATGCTGTGAGTTATTTCCCTACACGGACACGCTGGTCGAACGATCAAGCTCTCCAATGTATGAGCCAGTAAAGGAAGAACGTCAGAAGTCAATTTGTATTTATAGCTAGATACAATTAGCATATCTGTAGTTGTTTTGAGAAGGATTATATGGGCCGGCCATTAGCTTCTTAGTGGGGGGTAGCCTATACTGTGTACGGAGGTGACTGGCTGATCAGCTTGTTTGGATTATTTCAGGATACGTTGAATGACATGCTGGCAGCCCTAAGCAAACAGGTAGGGATCTGTTATTTTATTGCAGTTCTTGTAAACCGTCTCAGCCAGAGGTGGAAAGATGCCAGCCAGAAATAAACCATATGCGTAAGGCCTGTTGATGAACTGCGTAATCGTTCTGATTAAAAAGTATTGGGTATCCTAATTAGCAAACAAGTTAAATCAAAAACGTGACAAATTTGTACAGTTTAGTAGCAGTTTAGTAGCAGTTTAGTAGCAGACATTAAGCCTTGTAGGTTACGCCCATTACAATAATAAACCAACCGGTTTCGTTTCTTTTAAGTATTTGCAATGCATATTCCCAAAGATCAGCTGCATGTATCAGACAGTGACACGTTCAGCTTTTAATGAGGTTCAGCGTTAGTGGCCAGACTTGGCCGAGGCCAGGCCATGAAAACCTGGATCACATGCGCGTCTCCACTTGACCGAGAGGGCAATAGACGCTATGCAGCTAAAACACCACAGAAATCCCGACTAACTAATACCCTCGTAATTAAAGCAGACATGCTCATTGCGTATATGCGTATGACCTCTGTACCAGGTCGACATATACGCCTAATGAAAACGTCTGTGTAGACATCGATGTGCGGCAGTGTAACTCAAGGACACAGATTTAATGATGCGATGCCGGGTTCAATCCCACTGATCTAAATTGCTGATTAATCAGTTTTAGGACAATTTTCCTAATAATCAGGCTAAAGACGCCTCTAAGCATCTGTCTGCTAATGCAAACATGTTACAAATTAATCTTGCCAAATATAATGAAGCCAATATGGCCCATTGCCTGTCAGTTAATGAACTCACAGAATCTGCATATATTTTAGTTAATAATCCCAGATTATGATTTTGATTATTTAATAAATAATTAAAAATATTTAAAATATAATTAATGACCACTTCTCCTAATCAGCCTAATGATGAACATTTAGGCTGTGAGTACATCTGTGTATGTGAAGCCAGACATGGATTAGGGTGTGGTAGCGAGTATGAGGCTTTACATAAAGGTTACAGTCAGGTAAGGGGTCATACGGTTTAAAATAAGGTGAAGGGCTTTAGCCTTGTCTGACTGTCTGTTCAAATCACCAATATGAGGCTTAACATCTGGGTTCCTGCTGTGTGTGGTTATAAACTAGATAGATAGATAGATAGATAGATAGATAGATAGATAGATAGATAGATAGATAGATAGATAGATAGATAGATAGA